>CAIGQV010000641.1:4814561-4833787 GCA_903798115.1 Danio jaintianensis | reverse complement strand
ATCTATCTATCTATCTATCTATCTATCTATCTATCTATCTATCTATCCATCCATCCATCCATCCATCCATCCATCCATCCATCCATCCATCCATCCATCCGAGCTTAATTTTAAACATTTCTGTAGTCTTCAGTGTCACATGATCTTCTAAAAATTATTTTAATTTGCTATTTAAAAGAATAGTTTGCCCCAAAATGAACATTTATTTACTATTTACTAACCCTTAATTGGTTCCAAACCTTTGTTTTATTTGTTCTGTTGAACACTAAAGAAGATATTTTGAAAAATGTCAGAATTCTTTCCAAAATTTACTTATTTGTTCATCCGAAAAAATAAATTCCAACCAGTTTGTGAAAAGTGAAGGGAGAGTAAATGATGAGAGTTTTGGATGAACTATGCCTTTAAAGACTGACTTCCAACTGAAATGGAATATTGAGTAGGGGGTGGGGTTTTATTTTTGTGCTCCTCCTTTCGTCTTTCACTTGCAGCAAACTAATGGTTAGACGGGCATGGCTAAGCATATTTCTGCCAATCCATCAAACTGAAATCTTCAGAGAAAGACTGCCATTCCAGAGTGGAAACAAATGGATGGATGGATGGACAGATAGACAGCTAGATAGATGGACAAATGGATGGATGGACGGACAGATAGATAGCTAGATAGATGGACAAATGGATGGATGGATGGACAGATAGACAGCTAGATAGATGGACAAATGGATGGATGGACGGACAGATAGACAGCTAGATAGATCGACAGATGGATGGATGGACAGACAAATAAACAGCTAGATAGATGGACAGATGGATGGACGGATGGACAGATAGACGGAACGACAAATCATTTAAACGACTCTGAGTCGAAACTTTTATTTAAAAATCAATGTTTTTAAACAAGGTGCATTTTCAGATTTAAATCTCTGCTGGATGTTTTCATTCACTTAGAGGTGCTACACACTGCATGGAAGGTCATTTTCAAAAACCCATAATAGTGGCCTTTTAAGGATTTTCAAAAAGTACAAACAACCAACACACAGACAGTCAGACAAACAAACAAAAGTCCAAGCGCTGCCAATTAAATAAAATGTATGAATGTTTTTGTTAACAGAATCCTAAATCAAAACAAAAGAAGCCAGAACTCTCTTAAAATAAAAATGTCATATTTGTGTAGGAATTTTTGGAGAGGTTCCCAAAGTCTCCTGAATTTGTCCTGTTTGTGGTTGAAGTTAATTTCTCCAAAGGAAGAAAGACAACTGAGAAATCCACATGGAAATAGTTGGAATAGGAGATGTAGACCATTTTATTAATATACAGTGCTCAGCATATATAAGTACACCCCTCACAAATCTATCTTTTAAATTCATATTTTTAATAGGAAGCTATACAATATTATATTTGTGCATATACATTAGATTAGTCATTACTGAAGCCAAATCTTGAGCTTATCTAACAAAATAACTTACGATAACGGTCCAAAAACCAGTACACCCAAATTTATATGTTATAGAAAAATATTAAATACAAATTTAAAAAAGAGGAAAAATCAAGAGAAGCAAAAAAATTGAAAAAATGTAGTTGAAATTTTGTAGGTTGTCATATATATATTTTTTTTTTTGCAATATTTTGCTTGAATTTAATTGTATCTTTCAATTTCTAAATATGTTTGGTGACTAAAATATTATTTTAATAAATATATCTGTTTAATAAATCTGTTTTCTTTAAATGCACCAAAATACATTGCCTATATTCACTGATAAATGGATACAAATATTCATTTTCAAAATGGGGTGTACTCAATTATGCTGAGCACTGTACATTTCTTAGCCAGATTTCATTCTTTGATAAATATACAATTCAAAACATTTATTTAAAATATAGATTATAAATGTTTACTGTGACTTTTGAATGACTTTGTGCATGCTTGCTGAATGAAAGTATTATAGACTGTTGAAACGTTTCTGACAGACTTACACTGAGGATGACTTTCTCTTGACAGATTCAAATCGCTGTCATGCTCCACAATGTCCAACCACTGTATGCTCTCCACATTGCAAAGTACAGGATTGTGGGCTATTTTAACTCCACCTTTAAGAATTTCTGCAATACAAAAATGGAAAAACAAATATCTCTCACTATAAATGTCAATTTATTTACAGTACATATTGCATATTGTGTTGCATTCAGACATGTAAACAAGCTGTATTGCAAGCTGAATAAAAGCATCAGTTAAATGAATAAATATAAATGTGATCTACCTGTGAGATTTCTCAAACGCAGCTCTCTGAGGCCGCTGGTGATGTTGTTGTTTTCTGAGGACTCATTACTGTGGAAGTTTAACACCACAGTGAGGGCGTATTTGCCATCGAAGAGAGAATGTCCTCGAATGAGCCGCAGGTTTTCCAAGGCTATCACATCGATGTAGTTTATTCCAATTAGTACGTAGCCGCCGACTTCTTCAATGCTCTGTGGTGAAATAGAATATTTTTTCAGCCCCATTTTAAAAAGTCTGTTCAGGTTTGTTTGATCTAAAGACTTTAATCAAAAATTAGGTTGACACAAAACAAATGTGTGTAGATCTTTTCTCCAGTTAGTTACATTTTGATACTGGACCAGATTAACAATTCACTAAAGATAAGCAGGGGCGGCATGGTGGCTCAGTGGTTAGCACTGCCGCCTCACAGCAAGAATGTCGCTGGTTCGAGTCCTGGCTGGGCCAGTTGGCATTTCTGTGTGGAGTTTGCATGTTCTACCCATGTTCGTGTGGGTTTCCTCCGGGTTGATTCCTCCGATGTTGATTTAATGTGGCAGTTTTTGTATTACAGTTACAGCTGAATGAAGCTTTTTGTTACCCATAATTTAATTCAAAACATCAAATTCAATAATAATACAAAGAATGCTTGATCAAGACACCCGTTCACCGCTTTGTGCTTTTTTTCCCCTTTTATTGTAGCTGATTTTTTAAGTCCCATTCTAAATTTGCAGTTATCATTTTTTTTGGTTGAAAATGAACACAACACAATGCACATGTGATGTTAACTTCATACAACATTTCAATAAACAAGAGAGTAACATTTAATATACAATATAGTCTGGGGTTTTGCCATTGTGTCAATGAAAACAGCAGAACATTTGCTCATTTAGGAGTTACACTGTAGTATTTTGTTCTGTTTTTGAATAAATCTTTTGAGTCAATGATTTTAATGATCAATTCATAAAGATGCTAAACTCTCATACTAATTTCCCTTTTTTATTTGTAATAATATTCCAGCATGTGATGTGGCTCACCTTGAGGAAGGACAGGTCATGGTACTCCTGAACATTGGTGATCTCCAGGTTCTCCAGCACTACTGTACAGTTACTGTACATGCGCACCATGGCTCTGTAGTGATCGTCCGGCTGCGCCAGAAGAGTCAGCTTATTATTGGTTCCCTGGCATACTGGAGAATAAAGCAGACGTCAAGGTTACCATAAATGACCTTTCACTAAGTTAATTAGATATTGAATGTTGTTGTCTGTATGTATGTGTAAGTTCTAGCCTAAATAATTTCTGATAAGGTGTTGTATTTAATAAGAAATATAGAAAATTCACACTCCACAGAAGTAATACAGGTTTTATTATTAATAGTTATTACTTATAATATGTGCTATCTAAGCACCATGTTTCGAGCACAAATCACAAAGCATATTCTTTTAACATACTAAAATTATACCATTTGCATTATAAATAAAATTTGATGGTTCTTCTTATGTCTAATGATCAAAATTGTTTTATGGTTGTGTCTTTGTCTAGATTACTGCTCCACTTATTCTCTTAAAGAAATAGTTTACCCAAAACTTAACATTTCTGTCAACATTTACTCATCCTCGCCAACATGTTTGAGTTTCTTTTTTCAGTTGAACTCAAAAGTGTTGGACCATTGACTTCCATAGTATTTGTTTTTTACTATGGAAGTCAACGGTTACAGGTTTCTGACATATTTCAAAGTAAACTCTTTTGTGAGGAACTCAAAAGGTTTGGAACCACTTAAGGGTGATAAATAGTGAGTAAACTTTAATTTAGGTGTAAACAAACCGTTATTGATACATATCGTGAACAAAGGACCAAGTTCTTACTGAAGTGGTCTTGAACTTCATTAAAAATAGTCATTGCACAAATTAAAATAAAATAGAAATCCATTAATTAATTTCTTTTTGACCGGTATAGGTCAGAATGCTTATTTTTTTCATAATTCAACAAGATTAGACTATTAGCATGAAAATCAAGTAGGTATCATACAACCCCAATCAGAAAAAGATGGGACAATATGGAAACCGCAAATAAAAAAAGAAAGTACTGTTTTCCAAATTTACTTTGACTTGTGTTTCGTTGCAGACAATATGAACACAAAATATTTCATGTTTTGTCTGGTCAACTTCATTTCATTTGTAAATATACATCCTTTCCTGTCATTCAGACTTGCAACACATTCCAAAAAAGCTGGGACAGGAGCAGTTTAGGGCTAGTAATCAGGTAAATTGGTTAAATAATGATGTGATTTGAAGCAGGTGATGTCAACAGGTGATTGTAATTATGATTTGGTACAAAAGCAGCATCCAAGAAAGGTCTAGTCCTTTAGGAGCAAAGATGGGCAGAGGATCCCCTAGTTTGCCAACAAATACGTGAGAAAATTATTGAAATGTTTAAAAACAATTTTCCTCAAAGAAAAATAGGAAGACATTTGGATATTTCACCTTCAATAGTGCATAACATAATTAAAAGATTCAAGGAATCTGGAGGAATTTCAGTGCATAAAGAATAAGGGCGCAAGCCTAAGCTGAACTACCATGATCTCCGATCCCTCAGCCGGCACTGCATCATGAATCGTCATTCATCTATAAGCGATATCACCACATGGGCTCAGGACTACTTTGGCAAAGCTTTGTCAGGTACCACAATACATAGTTACATCCACAAATGCCAGTTAAAACTGTACTGTGCCAAAAGGAAGCCCTATGTTAACAGAGTACAGAAGCGCTGTCAACGTCTTTGGGCTCAGAGGCATCTGGGATGGACCATCACATAGTGGAACATGTACTGTGGTCAGATGAATCAGTATTTCAGGTATGAGAAATGGACGCCGTGTGCTCCAGACCAAAGAAGAAAAGGATCATCCAGACTGTTACCAGCAACAAGTTTAAAAGCTTGGTTCTGTCATGGTATGGGTTTGTGTCAGTGCCCTTGGCAAAGTTACTTGCACTTCTGTGATTGGGCCATTAATGATAAAAAGAACATAGAGATTTTGGAGCACAGTATGCTGCCTTCTTTTCCAGGGACGCCCATGCATATTTCAAGAAGACAATGCAAAACCACATTCTGCACACATTACAAAGTCCTGGCTGCAGAGGAAGAGGATACAGGTACTTGACTGGCCTGTCTGCAGTCCCAACCCGTCTCCAATAGAGAATGTGTGGCGCATTTTTAAGTGGAAAATACCTCAACAAAGACCCCACACTGTTGCCCAACTTAAGACTTGTTTGCAGGAAAAATGGGACAAAATTACACCTGAAACACTTCATCACTTGGTGTCTTCAGTCCCTAAATGTCTTTTAAGTGTGGCAACATTACAAAGTGGTAAATGCTTTTACTGTTCCAACTTTTTTTTTAAATGTGTTGCAAGAACCAAAACTGGAATACGTGTTTATTTTGAAAAACAAAACAAAAACAAAATAAAACTGAAAATCATGTGGAACACGTTAAATAATGTTTGCTGTATTGTCTGCAATGAAATACAAGTTAAAGTAAATTTAGAGTTCACTTCTTTCTTTTTTATTTGCGTTTTCCATCCTGTCCCAACTTTTTCTGATTTGGGTTTGTAGTTAATGTGACAATACTTGTAGAACTGTTTTTGAGTAATCTGTGGCACATTACCCACTAACCCAAATAACCAATCACTTACATTAAAACACCATGGTCCTTTGAGCTGATTTGATTATATTATTTTTGTCACAATATCTTCTTCTGTGTTTCACATGATGTCAAACAAGGACATGAGGGTGAGAAAATGATGGATTCTTTTCTCGTTTAGTTCGAACAATTCCTTGAAGACATGGCCTTTGGCAGATCCTCATTCCAACACAAACATTCTTCACATTTGCTCACTAATTGACAGCACACAATAACACCAGATAATCTCATGCATTGTAGCTGCAGTATATTTCACACATCACACATTGTCAGCTACTTCCACAGAAATCTTCTTCATGAAAATGGAAGTGCAACTATGCATGACAATTTGAATTAGTTTAGGGTGGCACGGTGGCTCAGTGGTTAGCGTTGTCACAGCAAGAAGGTCTCCGGTTCGAGTCCTGGCTGGGCCAGTCGGCATTTCTGTGTGGAGTTTGTATGTTCTCCCTGTGTTGGTGTGGATTTCCTCCGGGTGCTCCGGTTTCCCCCCCCAGTCCAAAGACATGCGGTATAGGGGAATTGGGTAAACAAAACTGGCTGTAGTGTAGTGTGTGATTGTGAGAGTGTATGGGTGTTTCCCAGTACTAGGTTGCGGCTGGAAGGGTATCCACTGTGTAAAACATTTGCCGGAATAGTTGGCGGTTCATTCCGCTGTGGCAACCTCTGATAAATAAGAGACTAAGCCAAAGGAAAATGAATGAATGAATTAGCTTGTTGCTAGCATGTTTGTAGCACGGCTATTGCATTGTCAGCATTTTGTTAATGTTGTATCACAAGGCTAACACATTTTAGCTGTTCTTAAAAATGTTTTAGCACACTGGTACCTTGAGGTAACATAATTATAGCCACAATAATAGCATGCTGTAAGCATGATTTAGCATTTGGCTAAATTAGATTTGTTGGTAGGCTTCAGATGAATAAATTTACTGTTTTTGAAAGTTTATGGGGGATTTCATAGATTTGAATGTGTTAAATCAGAGTATGATGTGAAGAAGTTTGACTTAGTCTGCAAAACATAACAGTGATTTTAATGCGATACTCTGATTAAGAGTCTACCATGTAAATAGCAATTTTTGATGACCTTAATCCGACTAAAGTCATAATCGAACTAAACAGAAATGGAATTAAGACATGTGGAGTATGCCGATTTTAGTCGCATTATTGAAGTGCAGTACAGACATTTGAACACCGCAATCAAACTATTAGCTTCATGTAGGAATTTCGCTGCATTTTGCGACAGGATAGTTTATACACACACGGCTGTTTGACACTATTCTCTGCACCTACTGAGTCAGTGAAGGACCACAGACACCTGTTTCAGCGTGCGGTATCAAATTCCATTAAAACAACACTCTTCCAGCAGTTCCTACACGCATCCAATATCTCAGTTTGACATGGGGGCATGCATGAAATGTTCCTGAATGAAAGTGGAAGTGCCAAACTGCAGTTAAAGTCGACAAATTAAAAATGAAACACCCGAAATTACATGAAACTCCAGAGCAAACGTGGATAGCGCGATGATGCAATGACGTTAATCAAATTATTTTCTATAACATGTAAAACGGGATCATGAAAGGAACATTCAAAAAGCAACTCATGTTAACACCTTCATCATATTATTGTCTTATTCAGATTAAGGCAAATAATTTGATTACTGATGTCCATGTAAACGTAGTCAGCGTAATGAATGTAAAATATGCTTTTGTTTGTTTTATTCTTAATTACAACATGAAGGGTATTTCCATTATTGCAAGAACAGCATTTTTGACATCAGTCAACATTTTGGCATCCTTGTCCTACTTGTGAAGCTTTTTGTGAGGTCAAGATTTGCAAACATTGTTAAGACATCCAGATCTAGCGTTAATTAATTCAAATATTTCCTAAATGATGTTTAACAGAGCAAGGAATTTTTCACAGTATTTTTTATTATATTTTTTCTTCTTCTTATTTGTTTAATTTCGGCTTGAATAAAAGCAGTTTTAAATGTTTTTAAAACCATTTTAAGGTCAATATTATTAGCCACCTTAAGCAATATGTTTCTCTTCAGTTGTCTACACAACAAACCATAGGTATACAATGATTTGCCCTAACTTGCCTAATTAATCTAGTTAAGCCTTTAAATGTCACTTTAAGCTGAATACTAGTATCTTGAATAATATCTAGTAAAATATTATGTACTGTCGTGATGGCAAAGATAAAGAAATCAGTTATTAGAAATGAGTTATTAAAACTGTGTTTACAAATGTGTTGAAAAATCTTCTCTCCGTTAAACAGAAATTGGGAAAAAATATATGTAGGGGGGCTAATAATTTAGGAGGGCTATTAATGCTGACTTCAACTATGTAAGTGTATTCATGTAAATATGGTAATTTCCAATACTCATGCTGAATAAGTGTAAAGCGAGCACTCATTTGGTGTCTTCTGTCATACAGGTGTTAAATTCCTGCAGTGGTTGTTATGTGTCTCGTCTTAAGCAGAAGAGCAGTTTTTTTGTGGGCAGGAACAACATGATCAAGAATGTGGTTCGCCGAGTGTGAGACTCAAACACTGCGCATGGGTGTTGCTCAACATGGAACTGGTTGGATTCCTGCCTGCCACGTGCAAGACGTGGGTTGTGTTCTCAGCCATTGCTGGTGACATCTAATTTATAACCTATTTCCCCTGGGGGATCGATAAAATGTCAAATGTTCAGGTTTTAGATGAGAACTCTGTTTCTAAATGTAGTGTGCTTCATAACTAGAGATGTCATCTAACACCTGACAGGAAGACTGCTGCAAAATCTAGCATCATTCGTACTTCTTTTTTTTTTGGTCACTCCCCTAATTATAAATTGGAAAGTACTCAAGTCTCTGCCTTGATCGTTGTGAAATCATGTTTAAAAAAAATCATAATGACTTTTATGCATATATGTTATATACTTTGATCCAAATTTTAAAAATGAATGTAATTTTTTACAGCTAAAATTTTTAGTTTTTCTCTTAACTTTGGTTCAAACGTTAACATTTGATTGAATCAAAATCCTAAATATTTATTGTGTCCAAGAAAAACATTACATTCACACAAAGTAAAAATATTGTTTACTATATAGACCACAAATTATTATTTTTTGCTTTACTTTGGTACAACGTAGATTTTTATTTTAGATTTATCTTTTTTACCCTTACCACAAAGTATTGATCTTATTCTTGACGTACGGGCGGGCGTAGCCGTTTGAATCTTTTTGGCTCGAGACTTTCTGTCCCATTCCCTTCCATTCATTTTTAGACGTTAAAAACAGCTCGTTCTGCTGCTTGATGTTGCAAACTGATGTTTTCTTTTTATATTATTCTACTTTATCTGTATAGTCATGAACATACTTGCTTATAGAGGAAGTAGTTTGACCGTTTTCTGCCGTATATTATTCCGAGTAATTTCTCCCATAGGAAACTGAAGTTCTAAAACAATCGTAAAAATGAGCGCACTTCCGCATTGTAGAATAAGGTCAATAGTCTATCTGTGGACCAACCTAAAATAATTACTGTAATTTGTTACAGCTAAATTGATCATTTTTCCTCAAATTATAGTTTTGACTTGGTTGAAAATGAAAAAAAATTTCTGCCCAGGAAAGAAAAATTACATTCACTTAAAGAAATGTTGTTTTTATAGAGCATTAATTAATTGAATTACTTTAGTTCAGCTTAAATATTTATTTAGCGGAAAAACACTATTAACACTTTTTTTTACTATAAAATCAAAGTAAATTTGTTCTTTAGACTAAACTAAATACATGTAACATTAGTTTATGGTATTGCTAATTATTTTATTTTCAAGATCTGAGGTAAGCTATCTGCTGATGCTTTCAGTATGGCTATAAATGTCATGCAAGATGGTGATCAAACTCACATTAGTAATACATAAAGGTCACATCTTTATGGGGTTTGATCAGCTAGAAGAAAAATACAACATCCCACGGCAAGATTTTTTTCGCTGCCTACAATTAAGAGACTTTGTAAAGAGAGACACTACTTTAAGAATCGAGAAACATCAGCTGTGGAGAGACAACTTTTTCTATATCGAAACAAAGCTATAAGCTCTTTTTATGGAACTCTTAAGGAATGTGGTACTTCAGACACAAAACATCAGAAAGAGAAATGGGAAAGATCTCTTAACATACAAATCACGGATGATGAATGGGAGGACGCTTGGATGAATGCAAAAACTTTGAGTATATGTAATAAAATCAAAGCAATACAGCTGAAAATATTACACAGAGCTCATATTTCCCCTTCACAGAGACACACATTTAGAAATGACTGCTCTTCGTTGTGTCCAAAATGTAAAATAGAAGAGAGGGATGTTGCTCATTGTTTTTGCTATTGCAGGGAAATCCAGAGGTTCTGGGCTGTGGTAGGTCAAAAGATTAATTCAATTTTGACCATTGATATTGTTTGTGACCCTTTGAGTATGTTGCTTGGAATACAATGTAATTCTATTGTGGATAAACATAAACATAAACAGTCCCTCTATAGCTCCTGACATTCTGTGCAAGAAAATGTATTTTATTAAACTGGATAACAGAAAAAGCCCCTTCGATATCACTTTGGCTCAGAGTTGTTCTTGCATATGTTTCTTTAGATTATTTAACTTGTATTGCTCATAATAAAGTTTGCATATTTCATAAAAGGTGGGAGCCATTCTTGGGGCTGAATATATGGGGCATATATGGGGCTGAATATTTCTTCTCTAATTAGAGGACTTACATAATTCTGTGGGCACCATCCTCTGTGCGTTGTTTGTTTATTTGATCTCTGTAAATGTTGAAAATCAATAAACATATACAAAAAAAGAAAGAAAAAAGAAATACATAAAAACTAAATAACGGTACATTTTTTCATGTAGTCACACATGATATGAAAACTGCTGGATTAAAGTAAAAATACAACTTTGAGAAAAACTATTGCTTTCAATTTTACTTGGAGGTTTGTTTTAAAACTAGAAACCAACCAAGTTTCAAACATATTTTAACACAAGCATACCGGATATTTGTTGTCTTTAACGTTTAAAAAAATGTTTTAGCACACTACCATGATTTAGCATGTTCTACCATGTTTAGCACAACAATAGTAGACACATAGAAAACATAAATTACCAATCTGTTAGTATTAATTAACATGTTGCTGGTATGTTTTATCCTGTTAATATGTTTTAACGCATTGCTACCATTTTCTAACATTTTAGCACATTGTTACCATGGTTGTTAGCATGTCCTAGGCTAGTTGCTAGGCTTTTTTGCTAGTAATAGATGGCTAGATAGATAGATGAAATATTTACTGTTTAAAATGAAAGTGTAATGATTAAAATAAATACAATTAAAGGGTTGTGGGAATGCATTAAAATGAGAAATACTTGAATGTCATCTTATGTTTATTTATTTTAAAAAAAATGTTGTGATGTTTTTAGTTTTAGCTTATTTGTGTTTTGCTTTTCGGTTCAGTCAGTTTTAAAGATGTTTCACTATAGCCTATTGGAGAGTCAGCTCATTATGTTTTGACAGAGCTAGTGTACTTTAAGAACATCAAATATTGCAAACATTACGAAATGTGCAAAAATATTTGACTACATTAATTCAGGCCTTAAATGTGAGTATGTTAAATGGCTGAAACTGCTCTTATAACAGTATAATGAAAGTGAAACAAGCTCTTTCTTTTCTTCTTCATTAGAACATGAAGGACATGTTCATTTTTGCAAGAGCTGCATTTTTTAAATCATTTAACATTTTTTGTGATGCATGTGAGACGGTCAAGACCACTGAACACTGTCGAGACAACGCAGCTCTAGCATAAATTACATTTTGAAACGTCTCTAAATTGATCAGTGTTAAAGCATGAGAACTCCTAACAGTAGTTGTCAAAAAACAAAGGAAGGCGTACTGGATTTCTTTCAGGATCTCTGCTCTAGGGCAGATCTCAGCTAAAGATTAAAATCAGGTATGAAGCTGATTTAGACTTTAACCCTTTACGTTCTCTCGACAAGCCCCTAAAATGTGAGATTGGTTGAAAAGATTGCAAAACGTGCATCTGTTTTCTACGGGCGGATGTTGCCTGAGGCTGGAGAGCCAATCACTGGATGTGACTCAACAGGTCGCTCCTTAAAAACACATTTATGGAGGAACATCTTAACTCCTTGTTTACGTCACATCGGGAGCCACAAAACGGCATTCTGATGATGATAAACTTTGTGTTTTATCTTTAGGAAGTGATGCAAAGCATGCACGAGGGTTTTCAAGACATCAGTGCAAAGAAACACAATACTTGAGAAGTGCAAAGTAATAAATCAAGCTGTCATTGCCTTTGGGATAGTTCTAAAAACATGAGGAAACAAACCTCTTTCTGTATTTTTTAGGCCCAACACATTTTTTTTCTTGTATTAAGCAAGGGTGCATTAAATTAAAGGTGCAGTAGGTGATTGTCTTCAGAAACATTTTTTGTTGTGCTGGTTGAAGGTCTCTTCACATTCCAATAGTAATGATTAAAGTAAATGATCTAAATGTATTTATATGTATTTTTATATTCAGGGTAAGGCATAAGACTAAAAAATGTTCATCCAATTAAATATTGTTGGGCCCACAATTCCCATAATTCCGATAAGTAGCCCAAACTGTCTGTCAACAAATGTGCACCCATTCACGCAGATCCGCCGCATTCATGACATGTGCCCACAAGAGAGAGAGAGCGGTAAAAACAAATGCTGAATCAAAACTTTTTAAAATCCTGAATTAATATTGGAGTTACATTTGCACGCTGGAGGAAGCACGACACCATGGCTTAAGTATTTCTTTTAGACAGCTAATGTTCTGTTTTAAAACTATTTTAGTCACACAAAGCTGATGTAGATTTTGTTGCTTTACGAATGGGCTATATGCACAGAAGTGTTGTTCAGCCACTGAAATCTTCCGGCGAAAGATTAATGTGACTATTTTCAATTTCATAAGGGACCTTTAACAGCATCAATAATTTAGATTTTTATTTAGTGTAACAACAAAACATAAGTAAATAGCACTATTCCGCCAAGCCTGCTTTACTGAGGTGAAGTTGGTTTTATATTCACATTGGTTCATTTTTGAGAAATGACAACCTGTGACGCGCTCTCTATATTGTTTACCATGCTACTCTGAATATTCGGTCTGAAATAGCATGTAAGTATGGCTTAGAAATAAGTGTAATTCCTGCACCCCGCCAGCCAAGCACTAAGCATACAGTAGTCGCTTTAGGACAAAGTGAGTGAGAGAGTGAGACCAGCGATCCTTGCATGCATGAAATATTGCACATTATGACAAGTTTTGCTTGCTACACAACTGAAGACGTGCTAGATATAATACAGTTTTTTGTTTGGAATTGTAGTATTATAAAGTACTAAAAGTTTTCTAACTGGCGAATGACATGATCTAGTGGGTTGTCTACTGTCATCTTTAATGTGCGCGTTCGTAATTTCAGGAGGCGTGGCTTTGGACGGCAGGGGAGGGACTGTGTTTCCAAAAAAAAAATTAAAATGCATTGCGTCATCTTTAAAAAAACAAACAAACAGTAGCGTGTTTTCTCGGAAGCTTCTGACATATGGATTATCTTCTTAAGTGCATGGGTGCACAGTGTGAAAATAATGATGATAGATTAATTAGGATATGCTGGGATCATCTTCTTAAGGCTGTCAACGCATGTGATTTATTTTTACAAGGCCGTACAGTTGTTCTCATGCTTTTACCATCTATGCTTCATTACCTACGGCTTTCTTTGCTTTATTTTTCTTTCCTTCGTTTTTTATAGTGCGCATTCTGGTGATGAACAAATTGTGTATTTTATTCGCAGTCTGGTTTTCAGGATAAAGCGGAGAGAGGTGATGAATTTGCTTTGGTAGCTTTTTATTAATGAAGCCAATGTTATTAAATGGATGATGCTAATGCAATAGCAGTATGCATTTAATAACATTGGCTTCATTAATAAAAAGCTACCAAAGCAAAATCATCACCTGTCTCTGCTTTATCCTGAAATATTTTACATTTATATATCTTTATTTTTTTAGATTAATATTATTATTTTGCGATCTTATTTGATTTGTATTTAAATAAATGTATTTTGAATTTATTTGCGTTTTAATATTTCTTTCAATCAAATTTGGATTATTAAATATTGTCTGATTTGATTATTTGTTTCATTTCATCCATTTTAATATCATTTGTATTTTGTATAGTTTAATTTTGGATTATGTTAATTATTCAAATTTTATTTAGTTGTATGTTTTTAATACTAATATGTTTATTTATCTTATTAACTTTTACAAATTTTTATATTTTACTATTTTAATTCAATTGTTTATTATTTTATGCTTTTTCTTTAAACATTTCCCTGCACCCCTAGCACTTTTTGGAGCCCAGTTTGACAACCACTGATCTAAAATACATGACGTCTTGCCATATAATGATCTACAATTTCTGAGTAATCTAACCAGCATAGTCTATTCTTTTTTTTCTGAGTTTGTCCTATAACCCAACTACCCCGTAAGCTTGTTTTCCAACAGATAACTCTATATGTCCAGCTGGTGACTAAGTTTAAGTCTGTGTCAACTGGCTCAACACTGTTTATAGAGCAAGTTTGCACTGTTGCAAAAAGTATTGATCTAAATTATCACAAAAAGTCAACAGCATTTGTTGAAACGCATCCTGTTTTTCTATCTGAAAGATTTCCCAGGAATTCTCCTAAAGGTAAATCTGGTTTCTGTGTTCTTACATGTGCCATGCTTTTCCTCTAAATAGTCAAATATGTTTACTTGAGAAGTCATAATTTGAATATATCACATTTTGAATCACAAAATCAGTCTTATGTTGCATAAGTACCTGCATAGCCATCAGTATATTGTAGGAGTCAAAAGTATTGATTTTTTATGCCAAAAAAATGACTGCCATGATTGGTTTTGTGATCCAGGGTGACATATATTATTTTATTATTTTATTTTTTTGCATAAGTATATCTATAGTTGAATGATTTTCATTGGGCTGACCTGCATTTCTGCAGGACAAAATATGTTCAGAAAAACACATTTCCCCCTGCCAAGCCATGCTGTTTTTAATCATAACAGTGGTATTTACACTACAAACGGGCAGATAATTACTTAAATGGTCAAATGTTGAAATCTTTTTTTAAAAGCAGGATAAATAATGATTAATTTGGGAGCGGCAGATTCACATGAGTGTGTATCCTGCATCTGTTTTTCTTCAGTATACAATAGAGTGTCTTAAAGTTGACCGTTGTCACCCTAAATAAGAGACATGTGGATAAAATACCTTCTAACTGAATTACGGCAAATACAATTAACAGGACAAAATCATTCCACGGGTGCGTGCTTTTTCACAGAAACAACAGTGTCTGTCTAAATTAAATAACAAACGTATTGTTTGTTAGTGACCTCTCCATTAAAATTCAAGCATTGTGTGCACTCAGCTCTTTCTCTATGGGACATTTGCTGACTGCCAGAATAATTATAAATAAAAAAACGCTGCATGCATCTGGTAAACAAACAACATGAGACATGTATTTGAATAAATTCATATAGTTTTTGATGATAAACACAATGGAAATGAATGAAATGTAGTCTTATTGCTGATTTTGACTTTATATTAGTTTGAAACAATACAAATAATATATAGAGAATTAAGTTTGTAAAATAACAGGAAAGAGCATTGGCAGTTTATTACCAGGTTTTTGTCATTTACAACACCAACCCAGGAAATATATCACTTCAAACTATTAAAAATGTCAATACAAGTCATTTAGTTAAACTGCACAGTTGATTTTCCAACATCAAAAGTCAAACGTCCTATAATGCAATTAATAACCATAAATAAATGGAAATGAGTGTGAATCACAAAATATGGAACTTGATATTTAATGGATATTTTGATAGTGTAAGGCTGCAGCTATCGATTATTTTAACAATCGATTGATCTACCACAGAAATCGATCGATTAATTGATTAATGGGATAAGAACAGTAAAGTGTTTAAGTCAGTATGCACTCACCGGCCACTTTATTAGGTACACCTGCCCAACTGCTCGTTAACGCAAATTTCTAATCAGCCAATCACATGGCAGCAACTCAATGCATTTAGGCATGTAGATATGGTCAAGACGATCTGCTGCAGTTCAAACCGAGCATCAGAATGGGAAAGAAAGGTGACTTTGAACGTGGCATGGTTGCTGGTGCCAGATAGTCTGAGTATTTCAGAAACTGCTGATCTACTGGGATTTTCATGCACAACCATCTATAGGCTTGAGAGACCGAAAAAGAATGGTCCGAAAAAGAGAAAATATCCAGTGAGCGGCAGTTCTGTGGGTGCAAATGCCTTGTTGATGCCAGAGGTCAGAGGAGATTGCCTTCTCGATTATATTCATATTCAGATTTTTTCAATATCGTGCAGCCCTACTGTATAAGCAACTATAATATTATGTTAGTTAATTGTTATGCAATTTCTAAGATAAAGCTAGTAGTCTATGTTATATTTGGTCTTTCTCTCTGTATGTAATTCTGCAGGGTTTTGTTTTTCTGCCATGCAAAAATCGCACATTAAAATGCTTCGAAAACTAAAAGCAAGCTGCTTCTCAACATTCGTTATAATAATAAGAGGTATCGTCTGTTGCTGTTGTTTCCAAAATAAACACATTGGTGTAAAGCCTCAAGGCTACGTCCTTGGTTTATCATCATTTGTAAATTGTAACATCACATAAACTCGACAGTTAATGCAATTTGACACTTGCTTCTTGTCTCCTGTTTATTTATTTTTTCTCTCTCTACAATTTTGCATTCACATCTTTTTAGGGCATCAGTTACCTCTAAACTTGACCAATAATAATAACCAAATAAAACCTCCAAGCCATCTATACTGTAATACACACATTATTGACAAAAAAAACACTGTCATCTTACAGATTATAATTGATTTTTATAAGTGGGAATCAATGAAACGTTTCATACCACTTAGCAGATCAATGAAACACGAGGCTTAAATGGATGACAAGAACTACTGTGACATTTTCAACAATAATAGATTGCAGTTGGGTGTTTATTTAAATTGATTACGTTACAGTTTAGCCTTGGAGCTGGTGGTCCGAGAGTGTGATGCATGTAAACAAGAGTGTTGTTCTGGTTTTTAGTTAATAACAGTGCTTATACTGACTCTGGAGTCTGTAGAGAGTTTCGAGGACAATTAGATTTAGATCAAATACTGATGTCTAGACCTGATGACAGCACTGATCACTGGGCAGAAAGAGGACACTGCTGTCTTTCAAGTCAACGAGTAGTGAATTCATATACAATGTGTTTATATCACCTCATAATGAAAAACACTGGATATTTCTGAATTTTGTTCCTTTTTGATCTAAATGTAAAGAAGTAGTATAAATGTGAATCATTAGTCATGATTGTTTGTTGCTTAAATTAAAGAACTGAGAAATCCATTTGCTTCCATTGACAAATTGTAATGATTTGACTAAACAAATTCTTTGTCAGGCTTTGTCACAAATTTAATATATGCACATATGGGGAACCAAAATTTTTAAGGGAGCTGGGTAGAATTTTGAGGGGCTAGAGTCCCCCTAAAATGGGCCTAGCGATTCCCATGTCCAAATATGAAATGTGTCTTCATATGAAACAATGATACTGAAAATTTAAATATACATGATATATAACCAGAATTTTTTTTTTTTCCAATTGAACTTCAATTGTAAAAACATGATTTCATTAATTCATTTATTAATTTTCCTTCGCCTTAGTCCCTTATTTATCAGGGGTTGCCACAGCGGAATGAACCGCCAAATATTCCAAATATATTTTACATAGCGGATGCCCTTCCAGCCGCAAACCAGTACTGGTAAACACCCATACACTCTCACATTCACACACGCACTCGTACACTATGGCCAATTTAGTTCATTCAATTCACTTATAGCGCATGTGTTTGGACTGTGGGTGAAACCGGAGCACCCGGAGGAAACCCACGCCAACACAGGGAGAACATGCAAACTCCACACAGAAATGCCAACTGGCCCAGCCGGGACTCGAACCAGCGACTTTCTTGCTGTGAGGTAACAGTGCTAACCACTGAGCCACGCAACATGATTTCTAAAAATTATTATAAAAACTTCAGTACTTTACTTTTAGTAATGTCCAGAAACCATGTTTGTTTGTTTTGCAATTGTACACTTCAATGCACAACATAAAAACATGATATCTGAAAATGGAATATTCATGATGAATTTTACATATAAACAATGAAAGTATTTGTAATTTTATAAACATATTCATATCTCATGTGAATGCATTTAAACATATATTGCCTTATATGTAACACAAATGCCGTAAGTTTCATTTCCCTTTGAGTTTATCTGATGAAGATCTTGTTTCATTGAAACATTGCACCAGTTTTCAAATTCTTTGATTCTGACCTTTTTGACCAAGCACCTTGCTAATTTTGGATGTGCGTATTTCATTTCAAATGAAAACATTTGCCTAAAATAAGACTTCCTTGTCTTGTAAGTGGAGTAATTCTAGGTTATTCTGGGAAAACGTACATAATCTGATTCAAGTTTGACAAAAGTAAGTGATACTGTGATAAGTAATGGTCTGCAAAAAACAGTTCCAAATAAATGTTATGACATAATTTGTCAAACTCAAGATTTGGGCCTGACTCTGCATGCCACCAAATGTGAATGATGAAATCTATGCATGATGCAAGGTCTGATAGCAACGAGGTGTTATCTTACAGCATTTAGCTTTGTTGCTTGTTAAAGGAAGTCTTTCGATTAATCTCCACACCAACACTCACCTTCCAGTTAATGAAGCTTAATATTGAACAAAAGCATTTACAGTTTTGAAAAATTATTCTAACATTTCTCTCTTTCTTCTCTGCCACAGGCTGTGGGAATGAAACGAAGTATGAGATGCCCCCGAGACACTGCTGACTGACAGGTTATGCTAACACATGCATACCACAAGCACATCTCCAGAAGGCTTTGCACACTTAAACTGAGAGGTCATTAAAGGTGCAGCATGTAATTTAACAAAGAGTTAATCACTACTTGCTTGAACACTGCTATTGGCCACAAAACCCAAAGAAATAAAATGGTACCGCCTTAACCTCACGCCATTGGTGGAAACTGTGTTGCAGTGTTGGGCTGATCGAGATGTTTGAACAAACAGAGCAATGTTTTGATAGCGTGACAGTGTTTGCTATTCGCAAGAGAAAGTATCTGCTGGAA
>CAIGQV010000641.1:4788323-4804561 GCA_903798115.1 Danio jaintianensis | reverse complement strand
GTGCGTGCGTGCGTGCGTGCGTGCGTGCGTGCGTGCGTGCGTGCGTGTGTGTGTGCGTGTGTGTGTGTGTGTGTGTGTGAGAGGTTACGACTGTAACTGGCCATGCTGGTATCATCTATGAGAGTATTTGATTGTCTTATGTCATTCTCTGGAGGAGGTGAATTTTGGAATGCTTGACTGCTCAGAGTCAAGTACCCTGCACAATCTGGAGTTTCTTTTTACTCAAGTCATGAACCAAGCCCTCAAGTCGCAAGAGGTAAAATATATGATTCATTGAATTTAATGAGTGATGCTTGGGAAATAGGCCATTAAAGGCTCCATTTACTATTGGTATTAAAATGGGTTTCTGTCAATCCAATCACTAAATGATGCTAAATACAGGTGTAAACTGGCCCTAATTTCTAATAGCCGATTACTTTTATCTTTGCCATGATGACAGTACATAACATTTGACTACAATTTTTTTCAAGATACTAGTATTCAGCTTAAAGTGCAATTTAAACACTTAACTAGGTTAATTAGGTTAACTAGGCAAGTAAGGGTAATTGGGGAAGTCATGGTATAACGATGGTTTGTTCTGTAGACAATCGAAATAAAATATTGCTTAAGGGGGCTAATAATATTGACCTTAAAATGGTTTTAAAAAAATTGAAACCTGCTTTTATTCTAGCTGAAATAAAACAAATAAGACTTTCTCCAGAAGAAAAAAATATTAAAGGAAATACTGTGAAAAAGTCCTTGCTCTGGTAAACATCATTTGGGAAATTTTTGAATAAGAAAATAAATTCACAGGAGGGCTTATAATTTTGACTTCAACTGTATATAAAAACGTCCTGGTTACGTCCGTAACCCACGTTCCCCGAATAGGGAACGGAGACATGCGTCTGTTAACAGACTATGAGAGTACGTCAGACGACCAATCACTCTGAAGAGTAAGAAAACGGGCCAATGAATGCCAAAATGAATTGGCAGAGCTCAGCTCCACAGCTGACAGTGATTAGCCATTAGTGCTATATAAGCTGCTAGTTGAGAAGCGAGCACTAGAATTTGCCTGCTGAAGAGCCGATCACTCAGCTAACAGCTGGAGACTCAGCTGCTGTGGCAGTGGAGACACACGTCTCCATTCCCTATTCGGGGAACGTGGGTTACGGACGTAACCAGGACGTTCCCCTTCATATGGGAACTCCAACGTGTGTCTGTTAACAGACTATGGGAGACTGTATGGAAAACGCCACAGCAGCTAAGCCCGTCATGCTCCTGATGTGAAGTTTGCCAAGCATAGTGTGAGCGCACAAGCATCACCAAGAGCGCAACCTTCCAACGTCCCCTAGGCCCTTTAATTACCATTACATGGAATAATTAGAAATTTTAGATCGGGGGTCGTAATGTGCTTTTACCTAGCTAATATAGACTAGGGATTTTAGAATACGTTGGGAAAGCGTGCCAGTCCCTGAAGGGAGAGGACGCTGCTGAGGCCACCTGCTACCCAAGAGGGAAGACTTGATGGCAATAAGAACATATGGACTAGCCCTATGGAGGGGGAGTGCTACATATGATAAGCTGGTTAGCGTGTAGGGAAGACACGGGTACGCCTGGTCAGGGGGAACACTCCGTGGCTGAAATAGGCATATGGGGTCACCATCGGGGACAGCGCATAGCTGGCACCAAACCTCAGCATGTGGGTAGACCAAGAGATGGCATACCAACATCACACTGAGCCAGGCACCCGGCTCCTCCGCTGAGTCGGGTGCTGGGGGCCTCGGAGGAATTCTCTAGAGTTCGCCAAGTGGGAAAATTACTAGCAGAATAGAAAAGACGCACGTATCTCTGGGTTAGGGAGCATGGCGCAGCAAGCGTTTTTGACACCGAGCCTAATTTCCTCCCGATTGACCGGTGTTACTCAGTAATTGGGAGGAAACAGGCTCCACTCGAGGATTATAAAATCTCGCGAATGTGTTAGGTGTCGCCCAGCCCGCAGCTCTACATAATCTGTTAAGAGGCGCTGCGTACTCACGCCGAAAAGGAGGCACATTTTTTTAAGTGTGCTCTCTCTCCCGGTGGACACAGCTCGCCCTGGCACCTGAAGCGAGGGCGATGGCATAAACTATAAAATGGACCAACCTCTGCTTTGATACGCCACTTCCCTTCTGCCGATCATAACAGAAAAGAGCTGCTAAAAGACGTATGCTCTACATGTCACATTAAGCGCGGCGCGCGGACATAGCAATGAATGGGCTGGGTCTGCCTCCTCCGCAGGCAGCACTTGCAGGCTCACTACCTAATATTAAAAGGTGCGGTAGGAACCTTGGCACAAGCTGAACCGGGGTCTCAGGTAAACGTGAGAGTAGGCCGATCGAATTCCTGGCACAATTTGGTGACCGAAAATGCCACCGGAATTTTCTAACCCTCCTGAATGATACCAACACAACCGGCAGAGCTGCCTTCATGGACAGATTATAGATACTGAGTCGAGTGGCTCAACAGACCTAACCATAACCGCTGGGGCTAGAGAGATCCCAAGAGGGCAAAAGAGGGGGGCGGGGATGGAATAACCATCTCACGCCACGCGCCTCTGAGGAACCGGCTGATGAGGTTATGCTTTCCCAGCGCGCTACCATCCGCCGAACACGCCAAACCTTCAGTGTGGACGGTGACAGCCTGCGCTCCAGCTATCCTGAAGGAAGAAAACACAACACTAATCTGGCATGTCCGGGGTTCTTCTCAGAGAGAAGAGCTCCACACAACAAATAGACTCCACTACAGGACATAGGCTTGCCTATACAGGGTGCTTTAGCCTGAGTGACGGTGTTAACCATCGACTGATAGGTCACCTAAGTCCACCGCGCTCTGTCTAGAAACCCTCCATGGGGGTTCCAGAATGCTGCGCGGGTGCCAGAGGGTGCCCATCCCAGAAATAGGAGTGCTTCTTCTGGGGAATTTGTCAGGGAGGGCCATCACGAGGAGTGTGAGTCCGGAAACTCGGGTCCGGTTGGGCCAAGGAGGTGCAACGAGCGAGACCCGCTCCTCAACCCAAACGGTTGATGTGCGCTATCCCAGCCGTGCTGGCCGTCCTAACCAACACGTGTGTCCCCTCCCGTACCGGTAGGAACCGGCGGAGAGTGAGAAACACTGCCAACAGCTCCAGGCAATTGAATGCCAACGCAACTGAAGTCCGATTCACGAACCTGTAGCTGCATGCTCGATACACACAGCCCACCAGCCTGTACTGGAAGCATCTGTCAGAATGACAGCATGACTGACAACTTGTTCTAAGGGCACCCAGGCCAGTAGGAGACAAGGTCCATCCAGGGGCTGAAGGTGCGGCGACACACCGTGGTGATGGACACCAGGTGCATCTCCGCGTGCCATGCCCATCTGGGGACCCGATCGCGAAGCCAGCACTGAAGTGGTCTCATATGAACAATTGAGCGGCAATAGCGACTACAATGTCATATGCCCCAGGAGCCTCTGACAACTTCAGTGAGACCACTATAACTGCCGAATTAATCGGACAGGGCAGCACTAGCTGTGGGCAGCACTATCTAGTGATGGAGACCGGGTCCAGCTCCAACCCGAGATGAGAGAAGCTCTGCCCGGGGGAGAGCTTGCTCATTCTCGCTTGACCCCAAAACCCCAACACGCCGAGGTGCTGGAGCACCAGGTCCCTATGCATAATTGACTAGTTCAAAGACGTGAGAAAATAAATCAGTCAATCAATAATCAAAAATGCCGATGCGCGTGCGCCGAAGAGGCACAGGGCATCCTCCACGCATGGAACAGGGAGAGCCCGAAGGGGAGCACCGTTTACTGCCATGCTTGGTCCCCGTCGCACACTGGTATAAGGAGGGAGAGAGCGAGACATGGAGTGAGCGTCCTTCAGGTCTATAGCCGCAACCAATCCCATGGACGGACGCACTGGGGGATGCGTTTCTACATGGGCATCCTGATCGGCTTCCTGAACAGATGACAGATCAAAACGCGCGGATAGGATTGGTATAACCCACCATTCTCTGGGTATGATGAAGAGGGGGCGTAAACCCACTCTTCATCTCGGCTGGAGGGACCGGCTCGATTGTATCCTTCGCCAGGAGGATAACAATCTTCTCACGCGAGACAGGGGTGGCATAGCGATGACCGCTTAAATACACACCCGTGAACTCGGGAGGCCAACAGCGAATTGAAACGCATAGCCGAGTCTGACCGTCTGTGTGAGCAACTATGACGGGCTGAGCAGCGCTAAACAGGCGGACAGAGTCCGAATGAGTAGCATCATCGGAACAAGGGGCAGCTTCGGGATGGGGAGAGCTCACCTCGGGAAGCGGAGCGTCCCGAGGAAGAACTGAAAATAAGAGATTGACACTTACCTTCCTCCCAGGATCCCGCGGAGAGGCTGGAGGTGCGAGAAAGGAGCTCATCCTCTGGCGCCCTCAAAGCCTGTGGCAAAGTGCACCAAAGCTGAGAGCTGGAAGGCAGCGCGTCCCATGCTGGCAGCAATTGGGCTTCCACACCCAAAGGGAGGAAAAGCCGCTCTTTTCGGATGGCTACATTCATTCCCCGGCCCTCCACCGGGGAAAGAACGGTTCTCCTCCTCTCCAAGCGGCCCGCCTTAGGTTCGCTTCGCAGTCCGATTACCGGACTTAACGACGACCTGTGACGGGGGCTCGGCGTGTTCACTAGCCAGTAGAACGGGCTGTGACAGTGGAGCATTTTGGAGCCGCGGGAAGAGCGCTCTCGGCCAGGAACAGCCAGCGCGGACTGGTTCGGTGGGGAGCAGTTTTCCGAGCCCACCAAGAGATGACCTGCTCCATCGCGCATGGCTGATCTTTCACCATGAGGACTCCTGGGTAAAGTCCTCGGCGGTGTCGCCGAGTAGGCCTGCCTGGGATATGGGCACACCAAGTAAGCGTACTTTGTCAGCGCGACACATATCTGCCAGGGTAAGCCAAGGGGGGCATTTCCGGACCACTGTGTGGCCATCGTTCTCCCCAGGGCACGGGCGGCCGACTTGAAGGTCATGAGACCTGGGGAAGAACCACCCCTGTGCAGCACAGCCAGGTGGCCATGGTGCAGGGCAGAAGCGGCATGGCCCGCAGTGGTGTGGGCTCTGGCCGTGAGAGACACAGATAACCCACCCGCCTTGGACGGGGGTCTCAGCTTACCCCTCCAGGTGGCGTGCCCACCACCTGAGGAATAGCTTCGTACCCACTGGTCGCTTCGCCATCAGGGGAGGTGAAGGCGGAAGCGCACGAGGACCGGGCGTAGAAAAACGCCCTCTATGCCAGTGTGTGCTCGCTGTGCGCCCCTGGGAAGAAGGGGACGGGAGCTGGAAGATTCATCTTACATCAGCCCCACGTCACACCCTCTTGTCGGTCCGGCGGTGAGACTGGGGGACAAGCCATCTCCAGTCACACCGCCGAAGCAGCCCAGGAAGCGCAGCCATCATGTCTGATTCGAGAACCGTGACCACGCATTGCACCCCGTAGGATGGAAGCGAGCCCGGTCTGTCATCTGGGCATGACAGCTGGCCCTCCGATGTTGCGATGAACGTCTGATCTCTGGTGTCATCAAGCGGAGGCGATACCCGTGCCCATCATCCGGAGATAGGAACCACCGCATCCAGAAACGCACAGTCAGAACAGCGTCTTGAAAAAGACGTGTTGATTGACTGTGTTGTTCTCTTAGGGAATCTGCTCTTTTAATGGAAACTGCTCTTTTGTGCACACCAGCGAAACGCCCAGGGGACAGGAAGCCCAGATCGACCGTCGCTGTCGCGTCATCTCCCGCACTGGTGAGTAAACTGGTTTCAGTCTTGAAATCAGTTTGGCAGATAGAGTGACTTCAGTCTCGTGAGAGGCTCTGAAAGCTAAATTGTAGTGCTCGCTTCTCAGCTGTTAGCTTATATAGCACTAATGGCTAATCACTGTCAGCTGTGGAGCTGAGCTCTGCCAATTCATTTTGGCATTCATTGGCCCGTTTTCTTACTCTTCAGAGTGATTGGTCGTCTGACGTACTCCCATAGTCTGTTAACAGACACACGTTGGAGTTCCCATATGAAGTTCTCTTATTGCAGATAAACAATTTAAATCCATTATTTATGAAACACATACTATATATTCACACCAACATACACATTGAAAATGTGTTTATTATTCAATAATACATCTCACTCCTATTAATATTACATTATTTGTGGTTAGGTGTTCTGTGTAAATCTTGATCCTCTGGTCCTGGAGGTATTGCAAGAGGCAAATAACATGTATAAACTGGGTGCTCATGTACCTGAAGGTATCCACAACATGGCTGCAAAAGAACCTCAGCTGAAGGAGTATCGTTACAAGTGAGTCCATAAAAGAGATGTAGCCTATATTAAGATAACAATGATCATATAGTAATTTTCAAATTACGTCTGTTGAAGAAAATTTTATGATGATTAATGTATGTTGGTAATAGACAGCAAGGCAAGCTATGTGAGAGAAATTGTATATAAAATCAACAAACAGACATCAATTATTGCTTTGATTTGAAATGTGAATACTTTTATCAGTAACTTTTATTAACCCATGGTCTTAGATTACAGATGATGCTGAAAGAGTTTCAAGCAGTCGTCAAGAGGATACCGGGAGTATTAAAGTCCCCGATGAAGCCCTTCATCAGATCTGTGGAGACTGCTCTGTCCCCTGGGCTGACCATTCTTAACCATAACTTAAGGTGACTATAACTTTATATAATTTCCATAACTAATAAATATTATATAAATTCAGCTGAGGGTTGTTGCCGTGAAACTTTTCATCATACATTTTAATTTTGGTTTGTAAAGCATAAACAGAGGGTATTTAGACAGCAAAGAGTATATTAACCTGTGTACGAAGAGACATGACATTGTGTCATTTTTAGAAATATTATGAGATGAATTCTATTCACTGTCTAATCCTACGTTATTGTGTTTTTTGTATGTATTAAAGCTTCCCTCAATGTTTTCTGTCATAGGTTGTGTGTACAAGCCATTGCAAGAGCTGGAACAAGTACTGAAGGTTGTTACAGATATTCTGGATTGTCAGATTAATCATACCTTAGAGTCCATGTGTTCGACCACACTGCTGACGCTACCTGGAAATGAACCAGTCACACCCGAGATGTTCCTCGCCCATACAGCAACCACCATCAACACTGAGAGAGAAACGCTGAAAGTGTGAGTGTGATTTTCAAATATGTTGTAATATGGGGAAAACAGACACATTTCATTTGAAGAAAATGAACATGATGTGAGGTCTAAAGATCTAAGATCATGACCTTTTTAAAAAAAAATTTTTTTTCGACTGAGCAAAATTAAACAGGCAAAAAAAAGTCCTTGAACTTAAACCAGCTTAATCCAGCAGCCATGCTTTCATATCTGGCAATTTGTACTTAAACAACAGACATCCAAACATATTAAAGGGCACCTTAAAAGTATGTTTGTTTTGGTAATCTACAATCAGAGTCTGACCATTTGCTTCTGTGTTTGGAAAGCCAGTCCTTCTCTGATGATGTCAGTTGGATGGCTTCAGCCACAATATTCTTAACCATCCCCCTCATACCGTTAGTTTGCTATAAGAAAATTATGTTCAAAAACAAAGCCCCCAACTCAATATTCTGTTTCAAAATATTAGCTAATTTGCTTTCATTTTTCACTTTTTTAAAGAGAATCATACAGTATCATGGTGTCTTAAAAAATCTTAAAATGTCCTAAATTTCAAATCTAAATTTCAAGCCTTAAAAAGTCTTAAATTCACTGAAAGAATGTCTTGTATGTCTTAAATCATTTTAAATGTGTCTTAATTTTCCTATGTCCATGTAAATTTATTTATATTTAGTTTATTAAATAAGTCATTAAAATAAATGCTTGTTTTGATACATTATTTAAAATGTGGAATAAGAATTTTTTAATGTTTTAAATTGATTTGGTGAGATTAAAATGAGGGTGATACACTGAAAAAAGGTGAAAACTAAAATTATTTTAACTTGTTTTACCTAAACAAATTAAGTTTTTACTAAGTTTTTTTTACTTGTTATACCTAAACAGCTTTTAAAGTTATTACTAAAAAATGTAAACAATTTTTTAGCTGAAATAAATAATTATTTTATTTGTAACAAGTTGAAGTTGTTTAAGTTGATCCAATGTTTTTTTTCAGTGACGTTCTAGTTTCTTTCAAGATAGAACATATCTTTATGTAAAAACGAATTATATTTATTCTGACATGTCCTTATTAAAGTCTATTAAAATAATAAAATTATTTTACATTTTGATTGTATTTTAAATTATTTTAAAGAAATCTTGCTGACAAATAGATAAAAAAAATTATAATAATATTTATCAGCTGCACTGTGACCCTTAAATATATTCTTTTAATATGTTATATTTTTATGTTGAGACATTTTAGGGGGTGTTTATGGTCACATTTTACAAAAAGTTTTTGTTAGTTACTGTATTTACTAACATGAAGTAAGTATGACGATACTTGTACAGCATTTATTAATCATAGTTCGACATTTACTAATACATTATTAAAATCCAAAGTCATGCTTTTTACCATTAACTGTAATACCTGAAATATCAAAAAATAGGCAGAAAATTAAAATTTTCTGGAACTGAGATGTTTATTAAACCATCTAGCAAAATCAAAAATATTATTTTTGCCATATACATTTTTTTCATGATATTTATTTTGTATCACATTTGATACAGCAGGCGTTTGTGCAACTTTTTGCTCACAACAATGTTAATTTTAACTACAAAAAAAAATTTTGCTCTTAACATTTTGACAACAAAGAACATTTCAGGCATTTTTTCTCTTTGTTTTTTTTTTACATTAAATATTTTACAGTCTTTTATTATTTCACTTTGTGGTAGGCGTAATAGCAGTTTCAGTCCTTGTTCAGGCAAAGGTTCACTTTACACTTACACAGTACACAGAAGTTTGAAGTGATTGCTGAAGTAGTGATTTTTATCTCTGTCAGGTTTCTCCATGTTGGAAAATGATCAGTTTCATGCCTTCTAACATAAAAAGGCACGCTGCAGCTTGACCTTTTATAAGGTGCAATTATTGTAAAAATACCCACAATGCATTTTAAGATGGCATTTCAGTCACTAATTAGATTAATTAAATCATCCAAATACTGTGTGATTGCATTGTAGTAGGCATGATATAGATTACATTACAAAAATGTGGCATGATTGTTCAGGAATAAAGTACCTTTTATACCTGTTGTATCCAATTTGATACATGCATTTTCAACACAAGCAGTGAGAGCAGCCATTTTGAAAAGGTAAAAGAAAGCCCTTCCACTGCCTGCATTGTCATGAAAATCCACAAGAGGGCAAAATGCAAGTATCAAATTATATACAACAGGTTTTCAAGCCAAAAATTAATCAGGTTGATATTATATAGGTCTTAGAAACTTGTGTATCAAATATGATATGTGCGGCTTTAATGCACTGTGAGTTAACTAACAAAGTTGACAAAGAACAACTGTATTGTCATTAACTAACATTAACAAACATTAATTAATACTGTAATGTATTGTTCATGTTGATAAATACATTAACTAACATTAATACAACCTTATTGTGAAGTGTTATCGTGTTTTCTGTGAATTACACTAAATATGCATGATAATTATTCTGTTTTGTTTAGTAAAAAATATACTTATCGTTTCAGATATAATGCTCCGTTTAAGCCCACTATCCAGCAATGGGTGCAGAAGTTGTCAAACAGTTCAGAGGTGATCGAGAAATGGCTCACAGTACAAAATCTGTGGCTGTACCTGGAGGCTGTGTTTGTGGGTGAAGATATTGCCAAACAACTGCCGAATCCAAAAATACTACTTTTTTGTACATTAAAAACTTTTGACTGTCTTAATACTTACTCAAGCTCGTGTGAAGAAAAGGCTGAAACATGATACTTTAGTAAACCCAAAGTAGGGCTAGGCGATATGACAAAAATCTCATATCACAATTTAAGTCTTTTCACATGCTGATGATGATACATATCACAATACAGGATCATTTCTGTAAATTCAATCAGTTATATATATTGACCACGTCACATGTAAAGGACTATTACTTTTTACATTTTAAAGTATATACTAAGAAATTTCCTCATTCATGTGTGATCATATTTCTCACTTTATTTAGAACTTCAGGGCACACGTTTGGTTAAAACTGTAGAAATATAAAATAAATGTTAATAAAATATAAAACACTTTTCAAAATCTAAATATTACAGATCCAACAAAAAATATATAGCTAAATAAAATGCAAAATATAAAAAATGTACTTTCAAAAGTGTAACTTTCTTACAATATTGTTATTTATGTTTCTGTTTGCATCCCTGTAATGGCATGTAATATTGCGCTCATATAAATGATGATGTATCAACGTAAACAATACATTTTGTGACACCACGAAATATATGACAGAGTATAATATGAAACAATATACTTTTTGTTTTGTCCATGCAATATATATCATCAAATTGCACAGTCCTATCCCAAAGAAAATATGTTTTTATATATATTTAACATTTCTTGAATTTTTTACTCTTTGCAGAACATTGACAAATCATGGCAGAGGATAATGCTGTGTCGGGGATGAGACGCTGCAACAGCTGCTGCCACACCTGCTGGAACAGCTGGAAGTGTGTCAGAAATCTCTGAACGGATACCTGGAGAAGAAACGTCTTGTTCTTTTTCGTCTCTGACCCCGTCCTGCTGGAGATACTGGGTCAAGCCTCTGACTCACACACGATACAGGTGCGTCTAAACAGCATTATGTTTTGGTATGGTTATAGATGTAGGATATGTGTAGTTATAAATATATCCAAGCCTCATTGGAGATATCTGCCCAGGGCTACATTTTTGGGAACTGTCAAATATGTGGCTAAGGCCTTCTGGTTGCAGCTTTTTTTCACACATCCACTAGAGGCCGCTGTGTGCAATTTTGACAATCTCAAATATGTTACTGGGCCATGTTTGCTCATACAGTGCATCCGGAAAGTATTCATAGCGCTTCACTTTTTCCACATTTTTCTATGTTACAGCCTTATTCCAAAATGGATTAAATTCATTTATTTCCTCAAATTTCTACACACAATACCCCATAATGACAATGTGAAAAAAGATTGTTTAAAATTGTTGCAAATTTATTAAAAATAAAAAACCTGAAAAATCACATGTACATAAGTATTCACAGCCTTTGCCGTGAAGCTCTAAATTGAGCTCAGGTACATTCTGTTTCCACTGATCATTCTTGAGATGTTTCAGCAGCTTAATTGGAGTTCACCTGTGGTAAATTCAGTTGATTGGACATGATTTAAAAAAGGCATACACCTGTCTATATAAGGTCCCAGGGTTGAGAATGCATGTTAAAGCACAAACCAAGCATTAAGACAAAGGAATTGTCTGTAGACAGGATTGTCTTGAGGAACAAGGCTGGGGAAGGTTACAGAAAAATTTCTGCTGCTCTGAAAGTTCCAATGAGCACAGTGGCCTCCATCCGTAAATGGAAGATGTTTGGAACCACTAGGACTCTTCCTAAAGCTGGCCGGCCATCTAAGCTGAGTGATCAAGGGAAAAGGGCCTTAGTCAGGTAGGTGATCAATAACCCGATGGTCACTCTGTCTGAGCTCCAGCGTTCTTCTGTGGAGAGAGGAGACCCTTACAGAAGGACGACCATCTGTGCAGCAATCCACCAATCAGGCCTGTATGGTAGAGTGGCTAGACGGAAGCCACTCCTTAGTAAAGAGCACATAGCAGCCCGCCTGGAATTTGCTAAAAGGCATCTGAAACAAAATTCTCTGGTCTGATGAGACTAAAATTGAACTCTTTGGAGTAAATGCCAGGCTTTACATTTGGAGAAAACCAGGCACCACACATCACCAGGCTAATACCATCCCTACAGTGAAGCATAATGGTGGCAGCATCATGCTGTGGGGATGTTTTTCAGCAGCAGGAACAGGAAGACTAGTCACGCTAGAGGAAAAGATGAATGCAGCAATGTACAGAGACATCCTGAATGAAAACCTGCTTCAGAGTGCTCTTGACCTCAGACTGGGGCGACGGTTCATCTTCCAGCAGGAGAAAATGGCTGTACACCGTCGCTTCCCATCCAACCTGATAGAGCTTGAGAGGTACTGCAAAGAGGAATGGGCAAAAATTCCCAAAGACAGGTGTGCCAAGCATGTAGCATCATATTCAAAAAGACTTGAGGCTGTAATTGCTGCCAAAGGTGCATCAACAAAGTATTGAGCAAAGGCTGTGAATACTTATGTACATGTGATTTTTCAGGTTTTTTGTTTTTAATAAATTTGCAACAATTTCAAACAATCTTTATTCACATTGTCATTATGGGGTATTGTGTGTAGAAATTTGAGGAAATAAATGAATTTAATCCATTTTGGAATAAGGCTGTAACACAAAAAAATGTGGAAAAAGTGAAGCGCTATGAATACTTTCCGGATGCACTGTACGTCCTTCTCGCACGTGTCCGAGAGAAGGTAGGGTTTGTTGAAGAAATGTTTAACCATTTACTGCATTTTAAATGCAATATCATGTCAGCAATCAATGTAATTATTTCTCAGCAAGAAAAATGAAAAGACAGCTTTCTCAAATTATTTTTAATGCAGCAATATTTTGCTTCTGATTGTTTTTCGTAGTAAATCAATAAATAATTGGTTTTTGTTATTTACTTTATTTGGACAGAAACAAATTCTTGTTTTTTTTTTTATGACTTCCAGGCTCACCTGTTGAACCTTTTTGATAATGTGAAGTTGTGAGTTGTGTTTCATGAAAAACTATGACCAGAGTTTTCAGTCACAGGAAGGGGAAAAAGTGAACATGAGTGAACCAATCAATGCCCAGGTATTTCTGATATTAACTTCATGGTAAATGCCTTAAATATCATAAATAAATACCTAATCCCACCATAAAAATGCACTTTAATTTATAATATTAATGTATTGTATTCAGGAACAAATAAATGTGAAAAAAAGACTGTCAACCACTGATAATGAAGATAATTACTGATGTCTCACCATAGGGAAATGTTGAAGCCTGGCTGGGTATGTTACTTGATGGAGTCAAGAAGACCCTTTATAGCATTATAAGGCAAGCTGCCATGGTGATCGGTGACTAGGGCTTTAAACTGGTGGAGTTCCAGTCGATGTTCCCTGCTCAGGTCAGACTTCTTAGCATACAGTTCATCTGGACCAGAGATGCCGAGGAGGCTCTGCAGCACAGCAAGGCTGACAAGAAGGTTCAAACTCAATTCTCATTATATATTTGTAAGGTCATACCCAGAGCCAGACAGAATCTGCGGACATTATTTGCTATTTTTGGAAAAAATCTGTGGATTTATGCGTAATGATTTTGGCAGTATGGTAACTAAAAACTTAAAAGCGTAAAATAAAAATAACAACTTTTTAACTTTTATTTATGGTTTATGATGTAAATTAAAATTAGATCCACAAAAAAGGAATTTTGCTGCTTGTTGAAACTACTTCTTTTTCAATTCTTCTACTTAATTCTTCAGTTTTTGGGGGGAAAATTTAATTGTTTTATGTTTAATCTACTTAAATTTGTAAAAAAAAAAAAATTAAGTTAACTTGTGTTGGAACAACAAGAAGGAATTGTGTGAAACCCCGCATTTTTTACAGTGAAATCTCTCATATAATATATCTACTAACAGAAGATATTACTTTACAAGCTGTGTTTTAAATAAATAATATAAACATTTGCATATTAGTTAATATTATTACTGAATAAATAAATATTTACACACATTTCATAAGCAAATAAACAGATTCAATGATGGCCTACAAAATCTGCAGATATTTTTGCTCGCACAGATTTCGTGTGGGCCTAGTCATATCTCACCATGGTTTGCATGATACTGACGATTGTTTTTGTTGATACAGATAATGCAGACTACTAACCAGAAATTCCTGTATCTTTTGAACGAACTAATTGATATGACTACTCATGATCTGACCAAGATGGAAAGAACCAAATATGAGACACTCTTTACCATACACGTTCACCAGAAGGACATTTTTGATGACCTGGTAACTGATGTTTAGGTTGCTTCATTGTTTGCTCTCCAAGAATGCATTTATTTCAATAAGAAATCCAGTAAAAAGCACACTAATGCTGTGAAATGTCTTAACTTTTGATCAATTTAATACACCCATTCCTGTGTGAATTTCTAAATTTAAAGGGCCAGTTCACCCAAATAATTAAATTCTGTCATCATTTACTCACCATTCACTTGTTCAAAACCTTTTTAAGTTTCTTTCTTCTGCTGAACACAAAAGAGGATATTTATTCTGGTTGCTGGTACCAACTGATTTCTATAGTAATTTATTTTTTTCCTACAATGGAAGTCGATGAATCCCAGCAACTAGCATTCTTCAAAATATCTTCTTTAGTATTCAACAGAATAAAGAAACTCATAAAGGTTTAAAACCACATGAAGGAGAATACATGATGAGGTAATTTTCATTTTTGGGTGAACTATCCCTTTACACAGTATTAGGCTTTAACCTCAAAACATTTATTTATTATTTGCATTGCTTTTCTATCTTCTTCTTAAGGTACGAATAAACATCCGGTCATCTTTAGATTTTGAATGGCAGAAACAGTCCCGCTTCTACTTTATAGATGGCATGGACAGATGCATAATCCAAATCACAGATGTGGAGTTTGATTACTTTAATGAGTATCTGGGCTGCACTGATCGTCTGGTCATTACACCCCTTACTGACAGGCAAGTATAGATACATTAAAGTTGCCCGGATCATTATAAATACTTAGGGCGGGTTCACGTTTGTTGAGTTTGGTTTGATTAAAGCAATTGCTCTATTAGCATATTTCATTTTAATGAGTGTGAACGAAACGGTTACTACGTTACTCTCGTTCCCTGAGTGGGGGAACGGAAATGCTATGTGGTGAACTTACTGTGCACCTCCGGGAAGAAGGGGACGGGAGGCTTAGAGAGTTTCTCCTTCTTATCCTCCACGTAACACCCGTCTAATCGGTCCAGCGGTGGAGCTGGGGGACAAGCCATCTCCAGCCCGACCGCCGAAGCAGCCCGGGTTAGCATGGCCATCATATCAGATTCCATATCCGGAGCCTCGCTTACCACCCCTGAGGGAGGAAGCAGGTCCGAATTGTCATTGGAAAATGACAGCACACCCTCCGATGCAGCAAAGGACATCTGGTGTCATCAAGTGAGAGGGCGACCATCCCTGAGGACCATCCCTCTCACTTGAAGCTTGGATGGAGCGTGCTGAGGAATAGTAGGTCCGCAAGCCCGAGGGCAACGGATTGACCCCCACTGTGACCCTCAGATCAGCCTGAGTGCCAACCGCTACTTGCGGGGGACAACAGGGGTGGTTCGCCCTTTTGCAAGAGCGAGCCGCGATCTTAGCTGCGCAACAGACATGCCATTTCAGGGACGGCATGTACTGCCCGTGAGCACCGCATTAACATGCTGAACCCTCAGACATGCAACACAGTGCTCATGCCCATCATCCGGGGACAGGGAACCACCGCATCCAGAAATGCACGGTCGGAACAAAGTCTTTAAAAAGACGCGCTGCACGACCGTGTTGCTCTTTTAGGAAACTTGCTCAGTTACTCACCGCTCTAGGAGAACCGGACGCCCAGGGACGGGAGAATGACCCAGCTCAACCATCTGCCACTGCGTTGTCACACACTCTAAGACCGGGAGAAAACAGCTGGTCGATTGCCGGCAGCTTCTCTCACTCTCTCTCTCTCTCTCTCTCTTTTTCTCCTCGAAGGAAGTTGGAGATGGAGGAACCAAAGACTCTCTCAGTACCGTAAGGCTCTGAAAGCGAAAAGGTACTTAAGCGTCGCGTGGCTGGCATCTTTATACACAGCTGATTGTGATTGCTGCCAGCTGTCATTGGCCTGTTTTATTACTCTTTCAGTTGATTGGCTTTCTGGCAAAATCCCCGTAGTGTAAGTTTTTCCACATAGCATTGAAGTTCCCCTCCCGCTGGGGAACATTGCCTTAGGGTGCACCAAGCATGCAAACCATGAAGTATGCCTTGGTCTACTCCCAAACAAACTATACGTTTTGGTTGAAATAAACAGTACTGTGCAAAAGTCTTAGGCCACCACCAGCTTTGGGAGCCTAAGACTTTTCTTTCTTTCTTTCTTTCTTTCTTTCTTTCTTTCTTTCT
>CAIGQV010000641.1:4746912-4782770 GCA_903798115.1 Danio jaintianensis | reverse complement strand
GGATTTATGAATTGTGTTGTGAATTTATGAATTGGAGTTGTGGATTTGAGAATTGTGTTGTGAATTTATGAATTGTGTTTTGAATTTACGAATTGTGTTGTGAATTTATTAATTGTGTTCTGGATTTATGAATTGTGTTGTGGATTTATTAATTTTATGAATGCAAATGTATTATTATTGAGACTGATCTGGCTCCATATATTTGAGCCACACAACATTGACAATGCATCTCCTGCCACCGTGTCCCGCAACAGAATGGTCTTCATGAGCTCCTCTGTTTTGGACTGGCAACCCATATTGCAGGCCTGGCTAAAATAGATCCCGCCAACACAGGCTGAAGTGCTGCTGGCCGCCTTCAACTCCATCTATCAGGTGACCCCTAGACATGTGGGCAGTATTTATATACAGTTTGAGAAAGTATCTAGTAGTATGAAGTGTTTAAATCATCAATTCAGAAATAAATCAATATAGCGCCTGTAAACCATTTAAGCCATTAAGTGGTCTATGCATATGAAAAGCTCTATTGATTTTTTTCTTTTTTGACATTGCCCAAGGAAAGGCCAGACAGAATTGTATGCACAGTTTTTAAAAGCTTTCACTGACTATTGAGATATCTTAAACCATTTAGGCAATATTGTTGCATTAATATTATTATTATTATTATTTTACACACTCTTCCCTACATTTTCTACAGGATTTGATGAATATTGTCTTCACTGCCATTTCTCCCAAAATGCAGCTGCTTGAATGCATGTACATAAAGCAGACCATTGATTTATTACAGGTAAATAGATATGTAAAGTCATTACATTTTTTGGCTGTATTGAAAAAGCATCAAAACATTTACTCACCCTCAAGTTGTTCCAAACCTTCCAAAGCACAAAAGTAGATATTTTGAAGAATGTTGGAGATAAGTAGCCATTGATATCCATAGTAGGAAAAAATATACTATGGATGTCGGTAGTTAGCGTTTTCCCAACATGCTTCAAAATATCTTATTTTTTGTTTAGCAGATAAAAGAAATGAAAGGGTGAATAAATGATGACAGTGTGGGCGATTAAGCGGAGAAAACAAAAACAACCGATCACTTTATTCACTTCCTACCACTCTCTTTCTTAAAGGGGAAAACCACCCCGTCACTTCCAGCTCAGAACACTTAAAGGGGAAAAACATCAAGAACAACTAGTGAATTCTGTCACATGTATAAATGTATCCGCCACAACAGAATTTCCATTTTGGGTGATCTTTTTTTCTTTAATAGATGATATCTGTCAACACTAAATGGACTCCTTTCATGTTAAGATGAAATATGAAGATATACTGTTAACCTTCTGATAGGTAACCTTGATGTAGTATGTAGGTGACTTAAGTAGAACATTAAAAAATATTTTCGAATATTTAGTCCATAGCAACCGGCTCTCAGAATGTACAGTGGTGTGAAAAAGTGTTGCCCACTTACTGATTTCTTAGTTTTTTGCATGTTTGTCACTGTTTGTCACACTTTAGTGTTTCAGATCAAAAAAACACAAATAAACACTTCATGCAGTTTTAAATGAAGGTTTTTATTATTAATGAAAATCATCTTTTGGAAGCTGTTTAGACAAAACGGTGTGCAGGTATAATGTTTCCACAGTTATATTGGGGTGATATAAAGACGATGAGTCTCTTTTTTAAAATTTCCTTACGTTAAAATAGGATCCAAATCCCTTTTATTTTGAGGCCCACCGCAACGTGACTTAGGAGTTCGGTTTCCCTGCCCACTGAATTGATTGACAGCCGCGTATTAACATGTCTCCTATCCACAAGACAGGACGTGCGCAAAGCAACTGGGATTAAAAGATCTGTTCAGCTCGCTGTGATCATCAATTATCATCAAATGTGATCAAGAATGAGTTTTACAAGTTTAAAACATTTTCAAAACAGTGCATGTTTGTAACACATTACAGCGATTTTACAGTCTTTACTTTATCACCACAGCCACATGTCAGTACAATTTTAAAAGAAGTTCCTTCAATCCCGGTTTGTGGACTTAAATCAGGTTTATTTTGTACATTAACATAATGGATATCCATACAACACTGGATATTAACGTGTATCCTGTCCCATTTGCCGGCAAAAACAGTGCAAAGTTAAACGTGTGTGTGTGTGCGTGAACTTTGTAATGACATTGTTGTGACTCACCGTTGCAGAAACGCTTGATTAACTCCACAACAAATACATCAAATAATCATTGAGAAAGTTCTTACTGTAGTATTTCTAACAAACGTTACGTGAGATCTGCTTCCTTCATGTCTGTCACTGTGCTGTTTATCTGACGCAGCCGAGGCGGAGATTGAGGCACACTCTGACAGGCACATGGAACGGTGGGCGGGGAAAACTAGCATTAAAGGCCACAAAAACAGCTGCAATGTGTTCAAAGCAGAAAATTCCAAAATTCTGAAAGGTATAATAAATAATCTGATGGGTATTTTGAGATTAAACTTTACAGACACACTCTGGAGACACAAAAGACTTGAAAAAGGGGTAAAAAATAGGTGCCCTTTAAGGTAAAACGAATGTATTTATGTAGTTTTGCATTTGGTTTCCCTTAATAATAAAAACCTTCATTTTAAAACTGCATGATGTGATTACTTGTGTTATCTTTGACTAAAATGTAAATTTGTTTGATGATCTGAAACATTAAACTGTGACAAACATAAAACAAATAAGAAATCTATAAGGGGCAAATACTTTTTCACACCACTGTATAAACCAAAAAAAAACATACAAGCCAAAAATACATAATTAATACTAATTAGTCCTAATGATATGACATACTGAAGTCTTAAGAAGTGAATCAAATAATAAAGCAAGAAGCTAAACGTTATTTCCACTATAATTATCATCTTTAATCCATCCTCAGCATATAATGACAAAACTGTTTCAAGTGCTGAGGATTAAAGTGAATAATATAGAACTACAATAATATTATCGGTTTATTGAAACAGATTGTCTGAGAGTGATTAATGTAACTGAACATATTATTTTTTGGGTTAACTATCCCTTTAATGATTGTACAGATATAATGATGATGAGCTAAAATCTTGGCAAATGGTGTCTCCTTTGAAGAAGTTTAAAAATATAAAGGTTTTTATTTGTTCAAAACAGGGCCGGTTGCCAGCCGTTGAAGAGAAGCACCTAAATGCGGCTCACATCAACCGCCTTTTCATTTTTGCTGTCATGTGGTCTGCTGGTGCTTTAATGGAACTGGAGGACCGAGCCAAGATGGAGGTGTTTCTTAAAAAGCACAATGCCAGACTGGACCTTCCCAGCACACAGGAAGAACAAACCATCTTTGAGTTTTTGGTCAGTTCCACTGGAGAGTGGAATCTGTGGTCTACAAGGGTAAGACTATTAATAATGAGTGAATTTTAAGTGTGATTTACAGGCATAAGTGTCTGTAATGATCTTTAATCATAACATCACAAGCCACACAAGGTTTCTTTGAGCCAGCCATCCTGTTTTCTTTTAATTAAGTGCACGAATGAGTCATTATTTGTCATGTCTTTTAATCAGACCTTTTAATTTTAGGTGCCTGAGTATATCTACCCCAAAGACTCGGTTCCTGACTGTGCCTCCATTCTTGTACCCAATGTCGACAACATACGAACTGACTTCCTGATGCAAACCATCATGAAGCAAGGCAAAGCTGTCCTGCTTATTAGTAAACAAGGAACAGCCCAGACTGTCATGACAAAGGTGTGTGATTGGTTACTTTAATCCATGGTGGATTGCCATTCATAGTTTTGGGTGAGTTCATTTTTTTTTGAATTATGTGATTATATTTAGCAATGATGCATTGAACTGATAAAAAAAAATGATGTTAAAGAAAATTATAATGTTAATTATAACATTTTTTAAAATACAGTTGTTTTTACATGGAATACTTTTTTGCATACATATTATGTTTTCAGCATTATATTTAATATAACAAATGTTTTTGAGAACAAAATCATACATAAACATAAAAAATTACATATCTTTAATACCTATATATTTTTCAAATGGTAGTTTATATCTGAACTTAAAGGTCCCGTGAAATTAAAATAAAAAAAATGTTAGTTTCAGTCTGTTAGTTTTAAGGTTATCTATTAGCTAGTGTGACAAAATTCGCGTTTAGGAAATATAAAAATGATATAAACATCCAAAGCTTGCAGTTTGTAAATTCCGCCTAAATGGATCAACGTTTTTTTTCATGTCACCTCATACTTCAGTTTCTCATCAAATCTTCTGACCAATCAAATGCTCTCTAGTATCTGACATGCCCCGCCCCCTTCAAGACGCTTCCTATTTGCTTTTCATTTGATGCACTTGATCTCAACCACTCTCACTGGCAGAGCTGTGATAAAAACAAAACACTATTGGCTATTTTTGTAAAAGGAGAGGGGCTACTCTATGTCCCACCCTCTCTTCATTTTTCAGTTGAGATTGCATCAGACATCGAATTAAAAATGCACATTTCAAAGCACTTCACGGGACCTTTAATTAAATGTATGTAGAATTCAATTTATGTGAGCCTGAAATGTTCATTAAAAAGTTCTTAAAGTCATGTTTTCTAAACCTTCCCGCAGGGTTACACCAGCAAGTATGACCCAGAAACAAATTTGAGTAAAAGCTTAAACTTCTCCTCGGCCACACTGCCGGGCATGTTTCAGCAAACCATCGAAAGTTTCATTGACCAACGCATGGGCACCACCTATGGACCTCCTGGAGGAAAGAAGATGATGGTCTTTGTTGATGACATCAACATGCCGGTTATCAATGAGTGGGGCGATCAGGTAAAACTGTAATTTTTCTAACCCTGTTTCCTCCTGATATTACGAAGTGTTTTCAGTGATCCAGTCATCAGTCGAGATTTATTTAGCATCATCCACTCGTTATCAGATTGATAAAGACACATTTTAATATCAGGTGCAAATGGAGTCTCCGAGAACACTATATAGATGATCTGCCCACATAGAAATCTGATATATGGCAATATATGCTAATTAAATTTGATCTAAGTTCATAATTGGATTTCACATGAATAATGTTGTGTACACTGTAAAAAAATATCTATTAATTAACAGTTTTCGTATTTTGTGATTCACAAGTGTTTTCCGTTTATTTACGGTTGTGAGTTGCATTATGGGACCTTGATCTATGCTCTGTTGACTTTTGATGTTCTACAGTTTAAGTGACTTTTATTGACATTTTAGCAGTTTGAATTAATATAATGTATAAGAAATAATATGTGGTCTGTAAAATAACAGAAAATGCGCTGGCAGTTTATTACAAGGTTTTTGTACTGTAATATACAACACCAACCCAGACAATATATCACTTTAAACTATTAAAAATGTTCATAAAAGTCACCTTTTCTTCAACCTTTCAAGATTAAAAGGTTTTGTACGAAAAATCAAGGTCCCATAATGCAATTCAAAAGCACAAATAAACAGGGAAAATAAAAACATTCATTCATTCATTCATTTTCTTTTCGGCTTAGTCCCTTTATCTATCAGGGGTTGCCACAGTGGAATGAACCGCCAACTTATCCAGCATATGTTTTATGCAGTAGATGCCCTTCCAGCTGCAACCCATCACTGGGAAACACCCAAACACTCCCATTCACACACATACACTACGGACAATTTAGCTTACCCAATTCACCTATAGCACATGTCTGTGGGGGAAACCGGAGCCTATATTTCTAATATATGTTACATATGTGACATATATTTTGTATTTGTAAAAATCCAAATATAAACCTGTGTAGGGCGACACGGTGGTTCTGTGGTTAGCACTGTTGCCTCACAGCAAGAAGGTCGCTGGTTCGAGTCCCTGCTGGGTCAGTTGGCATTTCTGTGTGGAGTTTGCATGTTCTTCCCATGTTCGTGTGGGTTTCCTCCGGGTGCTCTGGTTTCCCCCACAGTCCAAAGACATGCACTATAGGTGAATTGGGTAAACAAAATTGGCCGTAGTGTGTGAGTGTGAAAGAGTGTGTATGGGTGTTTCCCAGTGTTGGGTCAGATGCTGGAAGGGCATCTGCTGCATAAAACATATGCTGGATAAGTTGGCGGTTCATTCCGCTGTGGCGACCCCTGATGAATAAAGAGACTAAGCCGAAGGAAAACGAATGAACAGACATGGGCTCTAACTTTTAATTTTGTGTGGTGTGTCATGTATTATATCTGTCATCTATTTCTGTGTTTAAGTCTGTTTTAAAGACCTACAGTATCTATTTTCTCTCGCTTTTAATACTCCTTGATTTCTGTTTTATTGCTTTTACTTATTAAATGTTTTCTTTTATATTCTATTTTCTTCTCTTTCTTTAGTACTCCTATGTACAGCACTTTGGTCAACTTTGGTTGTTTTTAAATACAATACAATATTTATTTCTAAAGCACTGTACAAAGAGTCTGAAGTTTAAAATCTTTGTTCATGCTTCTGTTTTATTGTGGTATAGACCATTTTGAGGGATGTAAACAAAAACAATGGTCCCAATGTATTTCCTGTTTTACATTTTTAATTTCTAAAGCTTCTGAGAATCCAAAAAGAGCCACATATAGGTAAATAATGTTATCATAGTTGTTTTAACATTAGGTTATGTTTGAATTGCCTCTTGTTACAGTTATGAAATAGTTTGATAACAAGCAGGAAGTGTTCATGGGCCAAAGACATGACCACATTGAAATGGTCTATAAATAGAAATTCTAATAAAATGGGCCACTGTTTTAAAATGCAAACAATAATAGAAATCTTTTTCTTATTCTCCCTAACTGAACCACCAGGGTTTTTGTTCACTTTTCAGATCACCAATGAGATTGTTCGTCAGCTGATGGTGCAAGGAGGTTTCTACAACCTGGAACGGCCTGGCGAATTCACCACCGTGGTCGACTTGCAGCTGGTGGCTGCCATGATCCACCCTGGAGGAGGCCGAAATCATATCCCTCAGTGACTCAAACGCCAGTTCTGTGTGTTTAACTGCACTCTGCCACCCAACTCCTCCATAGATAAGATCTTCCATACTCTGGCCAGTGGTTACTTTTGCATAGAAAGAGGCTTCCCGGAAGAGGTGTGCTCTTTAGCTGCCGCCCTGGTCCCCACCACTAGGAGAGTGTGGCAATCGGTCAAAGCTAAAGTACTGGTTTAGTTTAGAATGTAGGTGTGGGAATCTGTAAAGCAGTGGTCTTTTTAAACATGCATTTTGTCTCAGCACAAGGCAGTCCAAATTATTAGAGAATGGTGCCCTCTTGTGGTTAATATGCAAAAAATAAAAATTAAAAAAAGCTGAATTAAAGGGATAGTTCACTCAAAAATTTAAATTCTGTCATTCTGTCTTCATTTGCTTAGTATCTATTTGAGTTTCTTTTTTCTGAGACAAAATAACATAGTTTGAAGAATCTTGGTTGCTGGTACGCATTGACTTCCATAGTAGGAAAAAAGTGACTATATGGAAGTCAACCAGGTTTCTTCAGAATATCTAAATAAAACAGAAACTCATAAAGCCACATGGAAAAGCGTAAATAATGAGGTAATTTTATTTTTGTTGTGAACTATCCCTTTAATATTGTTTAGCTCTTTAAAAGCATAAACTTGATGCTGTCATAGCTGTTCAATGCTAAAAAAACATTTTTTAATCGTATACATGTAAACATTATTATCACATCTTGTAAATTATTTAAGAAGAAATATTACACTGTGAAAAATAAAGTTTTTTTAGTATCAAGGGCTTCACAAAGAGCGTTTCTCATACATGGAAACTTTTTTCATTAAACAAATAATTCGTTATAGTGAAAAAATATTCTTTTGATTATTAAAATGTTCTTCACACAAAGAAAAAATATATATTTATTTTAAAAACTCTTCACTGGACCCAAAATTGTTAGCACTGACTTTTATTTTTAAAAAGTGCATGGTAGTTATCAAATATACATATTTTATATACATTACTGGTTGATGTTAATTATTATTATACTTTTTATACTTATAATTTTTTTATTTCAGCAATGATGCATTTAAGACAGCAGACACTTCTGACTTTATATTCATACGTCAAGTAAATCCTGTTTTTTTTAACTTACAGTATCCCAAAACTGTATGACATTTCTCTTAAAAATATGAAATAACACTGTTTTCAACATGGCAGCATGGTGGCTCAGCGGTTAACATTGTCGCCTCACAACAAGAAGGTCACTGGTTCAAGTCCCGGCTCGGCCAGTTGGCATTTCTGTGTGGAGTTTGCATGTTCTCCCCGTGTTGGTGTGGGTTTCCTCCGGGTGCTCCAGTTTCTCCCACAGTCCAAAGACATGCGCTATAGGTGAATTAAATAAACTAAATTGTCCGTAGTGTATGAGTGTGTGTGTGTGAATGTGAGAATGTGTATGGGTGTTTCCCAGTACTGAGTTGTGGCTGGAAGGGCATCCGCTGCGTAAAACTGCGCTGCGTTTATTCCACTGTGGCGACCCCTAATAAACAAGGGACTAAGCCGAAAGAAAATAAATGAATGAATGTTTTCTAAATAGAACTGTTTTCAACATTGATAATAATAGAGGTTACTTGAGGACCAAACCAGAATATCATAGAAAGATTTACAAAGATGATATGACACTGAAGACAGAACCAAAATTACAGTTTCTTTTTACCAAATGAATCTTACAGCCCTGAACATTTGAAGGTTGTGCATATTAGGAAATTAATATGTTGATGTTATTATTGTTTTCAGATGCTGCCTTCCCCTGCAAAGTTCCACTACATTTTTAACTTGCGTGACCTGAGCAGGATTTGGCAGGGGATCCTCACCGTGGGCTCAGAAGTGTCAGACGCCTCAGCTGCTGGCATCTCTTTTCCGCCACGAGTGTTCAAGGGTCATTGCAGACCGCTTCATTGATGAGAAGGACAGAGAGATGTTTGATGGCATTTTAGAGAGGGTGTTTAAACTAAATCCTGACAGCCTTCATGATCTGCTACCTCCTGCACAGGATGGTCACTTAATGCTGTAACTAATCTGTTTTTTTTTTTCCTCAAGATCACTGCACAGGATCATGGTCCTAGTCTTTTAGAGCAGGGGCCATGGGAAGGGTATTTTGTGGACTTCCTGCGTGATGCTCCAGAGATGACAGGAGATGAACCAGAAGATGCTGAAGAAGAGACACCAAAGGTCTATGAGCCCATTCCTGCATTCAAGGCTTTATCAGACCGCCTGTCTATGTTTCAGGAGCAGTATAATGAAGCTGTTAGAGGAGCAGCCATGGATCTGGTCTTCTTTGAGGTTAGTGAGAAAAAATGACAATGTTAAAATGTTGTATAAAGTGGGCAGTGCTTTGCCTTACGGCAATGCAATACCTTTTTCACTTCGGGGCACATCTCCTTCTCTGATCAATTTTTGAATAGCCACCTGTCTGACATTTTCTCTTAAATGCTTGTCCAGAGAAAATGCTTAATTTAGACCTTGATTTCTTAGCAAATACACCATATTGGTGTTTCGTAACATCTAGTTTTTATGAGGTGAGTTGTTAGCTCAACCTCCAATCTGGAGGACCAGGACATACACTACGGACAATTTAGCTTACCCAATTGGGTTGGGTGAGGTTTGGTGCAACGTAAAATAGTTACATTTTCTCATGAGATCAGGCTGGATTATTATATATTTGATTTTGTTTGTCATATATATTTATGGTAATCATGATTTAACTTTAATATTAATTTCCAATTGGTCTCCATACATTGTCACAGGATGCCATGATCCATTTGATGAAAATATCACGTATAATCCGGACGGCTCGTGGGAATGCTCTACTGGTTGGAGTCGGGGGTTCTGGGAAACAGAGTCTTACCAGACTTGCATCCTTCATAGCTGGATACCAGAGCTTTCAAATCACACTGACACGGTAACGATACTTTCATTGTTCCTAAGGGTGTGTTCAGACTTAGTTTGGATCGAATCAAAAATTAAAAATAATAGATTTAGTTCTGGTTTGCTTAGTGTTCATGCTGTAATTTCCAAGACCAAACCTGAAGACAAAATAAAAAATCATGTTTTCTTTTGAAATCTTACCAAAGTTTTTTTTATTAGACCAACCAAACCTCAAGTATGATCACAATTTTGATGGTTCAGATTAACATTTATTTTATTAGAATTTTTCCCAATATAAATTGCTTCACTGTTCATTATTATACCCTGGTTGAATTTTTATATTCACATATTTGTGTGATTGCCATTGTTTGGGATGAATACTAAAGCCTCATTCACACTACGAGTGACTCGCAGTGGCAAAGCAACAAGCAACCGTTCATTTCAATGTAGAGTGAGCGACTTCCGGCGACCTTTGTCTAGGCGAGCAACAGCGACCGTTGGCTACCAGGTGGGCGTGTTGAGCAGCGTGACAAAATTGAGAATCCTTCAACTTTATGCAAATGAAGAGCAAATTTTTATTTATTTATTTTTTTCTTCTTGAGTGACAGCCAATAGAAACACCAGGAGAGCTCACGTGATTCTCTCTCAGCTCCTGCAGAGGCCGGTTGTATTTTCCGTGATGCAGACCTGCGTTTGCAGCAGATCACTACCCAGAGCGACACGCAGCTACAAAGTCGTAGTCGAAATGCCTTGTAGTTTCTTAGGATATAGTATTGATTCTTTCTATTGTGAAAATTTTGGTGGATTTTTTTTAATTATTATTATTTTAACAGAAAATTAAAGGTGATGCAATTTATTTTTGACAAGATTTAACATAATTTCTCCCCTTACAGAACCTACAATGTGAGTAATCTAATTGAGGACCTGAAAGCCCTGTACAGAATTGCAGGTTTGGAAGGAAAGGGCGTGACCTTCATCTTCACCGACAATGACATCAAAGATGAAGCTTTTCTGGAGTACATGAACAACGTTCTGGCGTCTGGGGAAGTCTCAAACTTGTTTGCCCGAGATGAGGTGGATGAGATCACCCAAAGTCTTATTCCGGCAATGAAGAAGGATCTTCCACGCTGCCCACCCACCATTGACAACCTCTACAACTACTTTCTATCCAGAGTACGCAGTAACCTCCACGTGGCTCTTTGCTTCTCTCCGGTTGGCGAGAAGTTGCGTTCGCGGGCCCTGAAATTCCCCGGCCTGATCTCTGGGTGTACTGTGGACTGGTTCCAGCGATGGCCACGGGATGCTTTAGTAGCCGTGGCTCAGCACTTCCTCTCCAACTATTCACTGCGCTGCTCAGATGAGGTAAAGAGGAGTGTGGTGGAAACCATGGGAACATTCCAAGACATGGTAGCTGAGATCTGCACAGAGTACTTCCAGCGCTTCAGACGTCAGACATACGTGACGCCCAAATCCTACTTGACATTTATTAAGGGTTACCAGATGGTTTACACGGAAAAGATTGAAAACGTAGGGGTGCTCGCAGAACGAATGAACACAGGTTTGCAATTGTATTTTTTACAGCTAAAAATTTGATTTAAAACTACATTTTTGTCTGTTTTAGATTTTGAATTTTAGAGTTTGTTTTTTTGTGTTTTATAGTTACGCTTTTGAGTAAAATGTCATTTTTGTTTCACTCTGAAAGCTATTGATGACATTTATTCTGAGTTTAAAATAAGTGTTGTCATTTAAAAAATTTTATCAGTTCAGTGCCAATAGCCTAGTGGTTAAGTACGCGGCATATAGCACAAAGGTGCTCGCAGCGACCCGAGTTCAATTCCCGGCTTGAGGTCCTTTGCTGATCCTTCCCCTCTCTCTGCTCCCAATGATTTCTTGTCAATTCTTTACACTGTTCTATCCAAATTTAAAACCCCATAAAAATTCATAAAAAATAAATGTTATCACACCGTTATAGAATAAACTAAAATAAATATTAACATTTTACTCAAACACACCTAGTACATCCAGAGAAAGTCAACATTTGTGTAACTTTTTGGTGAATGGCATATATACTTTTATTTATTATATAATTCTTAAGTGTCAGTGAAAGTACTTAACCTTCAAAAAATGATTTACAATTTTGATTAATGTGAATTTTTTTAAATAATTTTTTATAACAATTTAAAATTAAACGACATAAAACACAATGTAGGCGGTTCATCCCGCTGTGGCGACCCCAGATTAATAAAGGGACTAAGCCGAAAATAAAATGAATGAAAACACAATGTATTTGTAGAACTTAAATAACATTGAACAGATGGTAAAATAATGTTTTTAAAGCAATAGTTTGATAAGAATATTCAGAATCAGAATCAGAAATCAGAATCAGAAAGAGCTTTATTGCCAGGTATGTTCACACATACGAGGAATTTGTTTTCGTGACAGAGCTTCTACAGTGCAACAGAATTACAGAGACAGGACAAAAAACAGATAATAAATATATTTAAAAAATGAAAGTTGTAGTGAATGCAAATATACAAATTGATGTACAAATGATGTACAAATGATGTACAAATATACATATTTTGGTCCTTTTTTCTGTAAATTAAAATTTGTGCCTTTTTGTTCTAAAAAAATATTATGGGAATCCAATTAGTACCATATTCATGCAGAGAACAAATGTTATTTTGCTGTTTAAGGCTCAATCACAATATATCAGAATCAGAAAGGGTTTTAATGCCAGGTATGTTTACACATTTCATGACAGAAGTATCCACAGTGTAAGTAAATGACAGTGAGAGGACAAAAACACTGATAATAACGGAATTTTAAAAATAAGTAAATAAAGAATACAAAATATACAAATTAACAGGTATATTACAATAAACACAATATTGTACTTATAGCTATATTATGTGCATATAGAAATGTAAACTAAGTATGTTATTGTAAGTTATGTCTATAAATAATGTTGTGATGTGAGGCGGCACCAAAGCATCTGTTTTAATCCAGAAATTTAACATCTCATCTATAGGTCTGGAGTGACTCATGGAGGCTGAACTATCAGTTAATGAGCTTCGCGTGGAGCTGAGAGAGAAGGAGAAGGTGTTGGAGGTGGCTAAACAGAAAGCTGGTGAAGTTCTGTAGGAGGTCACTGGCAAAGGCACAAGCTGCAGAGAAGGTGAAGGCCCAGGTCCAGAAGGTGAAAGATAAAGCCCAGGCCATTGTGGATGAAATCGAAGGGGACAAGAAGGTGGCAGAGTCCAAACTTGAGGCTGCCAAACCAGCATTAGAGGCATCCGAGGCGGCACTAAAGGTAGATGGAGCATACTGAATAGTATCTCATGTTGACTGTATATACATTTAGTTAATCTTATATCATCTGTGGATTGTAGACCATCAAGCCTGCAGATATCGCAACGGTGCGTAAACTAGGAAAGCCTCCACATCTGATCATGCGGATCGTGGACTGTGTGCTGCTGCTGTTCCAGCGACGAGTTGATGGGGTGACCATGGACCCTGAGAGACCCTGTGTGAAACCTTCATGAGGTGAAGCTCTTAAACTGATGAATAACTCTGGGTTCCTTAGTATGCTGCTCAACTTCAACAAGGTCAGACAACACTGTGGTGCTGATAAAACTCTTATTTTGCATGTATTAGAAGTAAGGGTGTGAACCTACACTGGCCTCCCAGTTCAGTTTGGTAATGATTATCATGTCATTGATTCGGTTCAATTCAGTATCTCGGTGCATCGACGAAACTTTCTATCCAAAAGTTTTCATTTTACTTCACAACACAACAATATACTTCAGATATGTCAGATATATAACAGTACCTTAAATTTTACCTGCTTAATAAAAACACACTTTTGAATGATCAAACAACGCTTACGTACAGGCACCACATCAGGTACACCGCATCACAGTGCATCAAAGAAACAATTAATTTTGACATCCCTAATTATAAGAAAAGTTTACTCATGAATGAAAATGATACATTAATTCTCAGTCAAGCAATCCCAGGTATATACTGAATGCAGGTCCTGGTCACACTAATATTAAGATGTGGTTTCATCAATCTGCTAAAATATGCTCATCCAACATAAGATGTGGTGCACACTACATTGATTTTTATGCCAATTCCGAGGGAAACGGAATATTAAATGAGAAAACAGTGGGCGTGGCTTTTTTTTCTACTGCGACCTGATTGGATGTAGTAAAGTAGGCATTTTATTCAGAAAGATTGGGTTCGGAAAGGGGTTTCGAGAGAGTTATTACAACCTAACAGACACCTCCTCCTCACCATTTTTGTGTGTTGTCATAACGCTGTCAAAACTGACAGTTGGAGGGGCGTGGTTAAGTATGTTAGCCACGCCCAATACCTCAGACAGACATAATCTGGGAATTTAACTGAAAACAAACAGGAAGTGCATTTTCAGATTTCAATTTTAGATTACAAGGGCAAAACATTTTTTTTTAATTGTTCATCACAAAACTGGCAATGTGAGCTAACCAAATTAATATGGTTAGTTTTGATTTCATGTGTACTTTGAAGTAAGTAAAATCTTATATTAAATGTCTTATTTGTCTAAACCTTTTCAGGCCGCTTAGTTTAGAACAGTTGATTCATGATTATTTGGTGATGGCCATTTGAGCTCTGAAACCCATATATATATATATACATACATACACTGCATAGGCTTTCTGCCATTCACATTATCACTGATGGAGTGCCCTCTGGGTTGTGGGTCAGTGGTTGCTAGAACATGCATCTGTTCGGACTTTGTAAACAGGATTTCGTGTCCCGGTAATGATCCAAGTTTAGAGCAGCCTTAGGCCAGTATGACACAGTTACACATGCAGCAGTCAAAGTCAGATAGTTAGCACAATCTCAGTGGAATCAACAGTAGGACAGAAATAATGCAAAGATTAAACATACTAATCTCTGTCTGACCTCATTTAACCTTTGATTTTCAGTCAAAATGATTACTTTTCAGTCACTATTGGTTTAGACTGCAGAATATGATTTTTACAGTGCAAAAGCATGACATTTTCTTTGACGTTTCTGTTTAAAGGACACTATTACGGAGGAGGTGGTTGAGCTGCTCTCTCCATATCTGGCGATGGAAGACTATAACCTAGAAACAGCTAAAAGAACCTGTGGTAATGTGGCAGGTCTCTGTTCCTGATGATGGAATTCTTTGGCATCAATAAGGAAGTTCTGCCCTTAAAGGTGACATCATATTCACATAATCAGCTTCACAAGTCTTTCTGTAGAATGTAATTATAGATTTTTATTTTTTTTTTAGATTTTACACTTTTTCATAACACAATTGATCAGTTTGCATCCTTGATATATAAATATATTCACCTTAAAAATCTATTATTTGTATCACTGGCTAATTTAAAGCTTCAAGAGGCTCGTTTGACTGTAGCACAGGACGAACTATCAAGAGCCCAGGAACAACTGGATGCAAAGCAGAGGGAGCTGGACGAAGCTGAGGTGTGATTGAAGTGTCCAATTTTTTTTTTATTGAGATTTATACATCATCCGAAAGCTGAATAAATAAGCTTTCCATTGATAGATTGTAGGATAGAACAATGTTTGTCTGAGAAAAAAAAGGGTTTGAAAGTCTGGAATCTGAAGGTTAAAAAAATCGAAATATTACAGGGTGTCTGCGGATCCTAAAAAAAGTCTTAAATTCCGTAGTATAAACACATTTTATTAATTATTCGTAAAATGTCTTAAATCTGCATTTCAAAGGTCTTAAAAATGCAATCAAACTGACCCCATAAAGAAGATTTTGTTTCTGTTTTCTCTGTCTATTTTTCACCCAGAACGAAATAGGTGGAACCCAATAAAATAAATGCTCGAGGGATTTCACTTACACAAGATTTTGTGGGAATTTCACTACATAATATCTTTTGACAGCTGCGTTAACTAAATAAAGAACTAGAGATGCCTCGATCAACTGACCAGGGACTGGAGTCAGACAATTTTTCGTATGACTGGTGATTCTGCTGCATCCCAATTATTAGTAGTCAGCTCAAAGACCATTTTTACTCTTTCTATAAACAGTATAATGAAGAGTGTTAAGGATTGTAATTAATTAGTTGTGTTGTGTGCTTTTTTGCAAATTCTGTACTATAAAAAAATTATACTATACATTTGGTCTTAAATTTAATTCTGTGTGTTATTAAAAAAGGTCTTCAAAAGTCTTAAATATAACTCTTATAAACCTGCAGATACCCTGATATTACTAATCAAAAACAAGTTTTAGTATATTTACAGTAGGAAATGTTCAAAATACCATCATGGAAGATATATTTTTGGCTATTGCCACAAATATACCCGTGCAACTTAAGATTAAGGTTTTGTGGTTATGTATATATATATATATATTTAGGGGTGGGAATCAAGAACCAGTTCTATTAAAACAAGAAAATAATCAAAAACTAATAATCATCTTGACTTTCCAATCCACAACTATGGACATTTTCATAAGTATTTTTATTTAATATGTATGTAGCACCTCTGTTTAAATTTGCATTTGTAATGAATGAGTGAATGTAAATGCACACATTTACACAGGCGATGTATGACGCCGCCATGAAGGAAAAGCAAGATGGATGCTGCTGAGGCATGCACAAAGAAAATGTCCAATGCCGTGGCACTTATAGATGGACTTGGTGGAGAAAAGGTTTTAAAATCCTTGCAGGATTTACATCTTTTGGCTATATAGTAAAATTAATGAGAGCTTACACTGCACATGTTCACTGCAAGATTTAAATAATACGTAAGTCATCCAAACAGAACTGTGCATATGCATATATATATTTGTCTTAGATTCACTGGAAAGAGAGCAGTGCTCAGTTTGAGAGGCAAATCAAAGATATGGTCGGTGACGTGTTACTTGCCACTGGATTTCTGTCCTACTCTGGACCTTTCAACCAAGAGTAACAAAGCCTTCTGATGCAACAGTGGAAGAAAGAGATGGATAGCAGACACATTCCTTACAGCGAGGTATGTTCATTTTAACCTAAAAATCAGGGTAACACATTACTTAAAGGGGGTGTTCATAAGTGTCACGTCCCGACCAGTCTAGGGTTGGCGGGAACAATAACAAAAATATAAATACAATTTTGAAATAATAAATTTACGGTTTTGCCCTTCTCCTGTCCCAGCTCACAATAACCACAACATGTATTTAGCAAGGAATAACAATTTTTATTTTCAAAATAAAGATCTCGGAAGCATCTCTTCGGAAGGGAATCCAGGCCAAAATAATAAACAAAAAGATAACTAACTTGCGGGGAAATAATCCTAACTTACCGGCTAAAATAAAGAACCCCAAATAAAATTACAACAAACTTCCCTTTCTCCCTCGCTGCCACAAACCAGGAGAAAACGGGATTTCAAAATAAATGGCGAATCCCAACCTACAGCTTCAATTGTCCAAAAGATAATATATAGTTTTAATATAATTGAAAAAAAACACACAGGCTCTAATGAAATATGGCGAGCAGTTAGAAAAGAAATAAAGCGAAATGAGTCACAGTCACACAACACTAATGCAACGAATAATCTGGGGCAGGAGATAGGAGACGCTCGGATCAACAGCTGAGACGACGACAGAGCTTTGCGACCTGCACCAAGCAGAAGGTCATCCTTTGTTCCTCTTCTCCGCTTTTATATGCTCCCGCTTGCAACACAGCTGGATCCAATCAAGCGCAGCTATAGAGAGGGAGAGAGAGAGAAACCTGCGCATGGTCCACAGCGTGCAACACATCAGCTACTCCATCCAGATGCACAAACAAAATACAAATTCTATATACAGTTGAAGTCAGAATTATTAGCCCCCCTTTGAATTTTTTTTTTTGTCTTTTTAAAATATTTCCCAGGAAAATTAAACAATATGTCTGATAATATTTTTTCTTCTGGAGAAAGTCTTATTTGTTTTATTTCAGCTTGAACAAAAGCAGTTTTTAATTTTTTTAAAACCATTTTAGGGTCAAAATTATTAGCCCCTTTAAGCTATATTTTTGTTCGATAGTCTACAGAAACCATCGTTATACAATAACTTGCCTAATTACCTTAACCTGCCTAGTTAACCTAATTAACCTAGTTAAGCCTTTAAATGTCACTTTAAGCTGTATAGAAGTATCGTGAAAAATATCTAGTAAAATATTATTTACTGTCTTCATGGCAAAGATAAAAGAAATCAGTTATTAGAAATGATTTATTAAAACTATTATGTTTAGAAATGTGTTGAAAAAAATCTTCTCTCGGTTTAACAGAAATTGGGGAAAAAAAATAAACAGGGGGGCCTAATAATTCAGGAGGGGTAATAATTCTGACTTCAACTGTATCTAATATTTATATATATAAAATAAATGAACAAATAATTATATTACTTCCTGGAACATAACAATAAGACTGTCATAAAACCTTTATAATCATAATATGACACTTGTCATGAATGTGAATGAGAATTTATGCATGCTTATAACAACTGTCATTAAGTGTCATTCGCTCAGTCAGGACATTTTGAATGCACAGATGCCATTGTTAGTTATGACAATTTGATATTAAACGAATACATCACAACCTGTTTTTGTCTTTGTCATGACAACTTTACATTACCAAGATGACAAAACTTGTCATAAATCTGTCATGAACATGATTGTCATGAAGCCATTTTAAATATGTCATGAATTTTATAACAGTCATTAATATATATATTTTTTTACCTCAACTGCAGTGCTGAGTCATTAGAATATCATTAAATATTAACGACGCTCTTAAAAATTATTTGACAGAGTAATGACACCTTTAATGAGACATTTGAATGACAAATACAGTTTGTTCCACTGAAAAAGTGATCAGAAAAAAATATTCATGACACAATTATAATGCCCTCATGACAATCATGTTTATAACAGATTTATGACAAGAAATGCCATCTTGGTAATGTCAAGTTGTCATGACAAAGATGAAGACCGGTTGTGATGTATTTGTTTATGTCAAGTTGTCATAACAAACAATGTCATCTTTGCATTTAAAATGATATAACTGTGGAAATGTTACTTAATAACAGTTGTCGTAAGCACGCATATAATCTCATTCCCATTCATAATAAGTGTCATGTCATGATTATAAAGGTTTCATGATAGTCTTATGAACACCTCTTTAAGTGAAGTGTTACCAAAATCAGTTATTCATTCAGGCTTGTTTTTACAGCTTATAAATCGTACACAATGGTTTTCCCCGCAGAACCTGAATTTGATCAATATGCTGGTGGATAACGCCACTATAGGAGAATGGAACCGGCAGGGTCTTCCCAATGATGACCTGTCCATTCAGAACGGCATCATCGTGACGAAAGCTTCTCGTTATCCTTTGCAAGGCAAGATCTGGATCAAGAACCAAGAACAGAGTAATGACCTACAGGTATGATCAATCATTACATACATACATATATATATATATATATATATATTGTTGAAGTCAGAATTATTAGCCCTCCTGAATTATTAGCTCCCTTGTATATTTTCCCCCAATTTCTGTTTAATGGAAAGATTTTTCAACACATTTCTGAACAAAATAGTTTTAATAACTAATTTATAATAACTAATATAATAAAATAATAACTTTTATCTTTGGCATGATGACAGTACATAATAGTTTACTAGATATTTTTCAAGATACTAGTATTCAGCTTAAAGTGACATTTAAAGGCTTAACTAGGTTAATTAGGCAAGTTAGGGTAATAAGGCAAGTCGTTGTACAACAGTGGTTTGTTCTGTACACAATAAAAAAAAACATTGCTTAAGGCGGCTAATAATATTGACCTTAAAATAGTTTTTAAAAAATTTAAAACTTTTATTCTAGATGAAATATAACAAATAAGACTTACTGTGAAAAATTCCTTGCTCTGTTAAACATCATTTGGGAAATATGTGAAAAAGAAAAAAAGTTCACAGGAGGGTGAATAATTTTGACTTCAACTGTTGACTTTTGACTTTTCTGTTTATAAAAGAAAGCTAGATAATGTCATGTTTTTCAGACAAAAATACATAGTGTAGCAGTATTGAGATTAAATTAAATTGAAACTGAAAAATATTCTATGCAAAAGTTCGGGCACCCTCTCTTTTGTGTGGATTTCAAAACTTGTAGTCACTTAATGCTGATTGATTACAACACAAAATTTATTTGAGTGACTCGGTGAACCTTAACAATCCTAACACAGTTGCAACCAATCATGAAAAAGGATATTTAAGATAGCTGATTGCTAGTTGTGCTTCTCCTTATTGTGAACCTGAAAGTAGCAACATAGGAACCTCAAAAGAACTTCCTAATGACCTAAAAGCTAGAATAATTCACCAACATGAATTAGGAGAAGGATGCAAAAAGCTATCACAAAGATTTAAAGTCTCTCTCCACAGTCAGAAATATAGTGAGAAAATGGAAGGCCACAGGAACAGTTCTCGTGAGGAAAAGATGTGCTAGACCAAGAAAAATATCTTAACGGCAAAAGTGAAGAATGGCTAGAATGGTCACAGACAAACCACAGACCACCTCTAAAGAGCTCCAGGAACATCTTGCTGCTAATAATGTCATTGTACATCGTTCCACAGTCCAGCACACTCTTTACAAAGAACAGCTCAATGGAAGGTGATGCAGAAGAAGCCTTTTCTGCATTCTGCCAACAAGAAGAGTCGTTTGAGGTATGCAAAGGCTCATCTGGACAAGCCTGAATCATTTTGGCAAAATATACTGTGGACAGATGCCACAACCATAGGCACTTTGCATGGCGGAAAAAGAACACAGCATTCCAGGAGAAGAACCTGCTCCCTACTGTAAAATATGGTGGGGGCTCCATCATTCTGTGGGGATGTGTGGCAAGCACAGGTACTAGAAACCTTGTCAGAGTTAAAGGTCACATGGATTCCACCCAGTATCAGCAGATTCTGAAGAACAATGTTCAGGAATCAGTCAAGAGGCTGAAGTTATGACAGGGTTGGATGTTTCAGCAGGACAGTGACTTAAAGCACAGTTCCAGATCTACCAAGGAATTCATGCTCAGACACGATACAATGTTCTAGAATGGCCATCCCAGTCCCCGGACTTGAACATCATCGAGAATCTATGGATTGATTTAAAAAGGACTGTTCGTGCTTGGCACCCATCAAACCTGACTGAACTGGAGACCTTGTGCAAGGAAGAATGGTCCAAAATGCCTTCAGCAAGAATTCAGGGTCTTATCCTTGACTATAAGAAGCGTCTACAGGCTGTTATTTCAGCAAAAGGTGGCTGTACAAAAGATTGATGTCACTATTCTGTTGGGGTGCCCAAATTTTTGCACTTGTCTGTTTTTGTTATGACTTAAATTGCATTGCATCTGTTGATTAAATAAATGCTATGTCAGAACTAAAATGTTGCTTTTTCCCTAGGGTATAAAATATATCCAAATGAAATTGCTGATTTGAAAGGTCAGCAGGCTATGGCTTGCAATTATAAAAATTATCAGGGGTGGCCAAACTTTTGCATAAAACTGTACGTTACAAATAAAAATGAGGATTAACAAACTTAATATGCTAGATTGCATAATGCAGCGTTTTTGGTTGTTTTTACAGATGTGAAAAAACAGTTTGTTTAAAATCTTGGATGTCATATTTCACCTTAAATTTATATTTATATTTATTTTAATGATCAGATTTTTCCAAATGCTGAATATCAAAGTATTACATTCTTTTTAATTACAGGCCACATTAAATCGAAACCAAAATGTCCAATGGGGTTGCGGCAAATCTCTTTCTTTGTCACTGAATTGTTCATTCAGAATTGTTCAAAAATGGCTCATTTATAAATGAATTGACTTACTGTGAATGACTCGCTCAAAGATTACTTGTTAACCACATTTGTTAAGTGCTTCAATGGTAACGCATTTTAATATTAAAAGTCTAGATTATTGTCAATAAAGTACAGGGAAAGCCACTTGATAAGTTTTCAACAAATGTTTGTTTTATGTGACCTGAAAGCACCGCCTCTCCCATACTTAATTGCTGAACATCTTTCTGCGTACTTACACGAGGACACTCAGAGATTTAAGGCTGGCTTAATAAATGCATTTATAGCTTTCATCTTCAAGCCACGATCGTGAAGCAACAGCGTCCACACATTTAGTTTTTTCCCCACTGCTTTAAAATGACCGAGGTGGGATAGTGCTGCTACATGCACCGATCATGCAATAGGCACACAGACAGACTTCAGCGGGCTTTACATTTTATGCAAAAGCAAAAATATTTTTTACATTTATTTAAATTGGTAAATATTTGGAAAGGTAAATTATTATGAAAGCAAAATAATTACATTTTCAGTTTTCAAACCTTGATTAAAATAGATTAAAATTCAAGCATTTTCAAGGATTTCGAAACATGTTAGCACCCTGCAGACATCTGATTCTCGAAGACCTTTTTCAATATATATAAAATGGCAATATAGAAATTTTGCTGAACAGTGAGAAGCTTGGATTCTTGTACCAATAAATGGATGATCATGAGATATTGTGCACTTTCGCAACTTCCATTGCGAGCATAGGCGTCTATTAAAATACATATGAGTCTAATTATACATTAGGCTACTTTTAGGCAAAAGGGACGAAAGTATCATTTTTTATAAAAACCTAATTTTCAAAGATAATATTTTTGCTGTGGTAGCTCACAAGAGTGGTCTATCAATATCGAGTGGTATTTTGTATCAATGTAGAACAACTCCAATACAACTTCATTTTAAACAAAAGTTGCACATTGTTACTTTTGACCCCATAGGCAGGGACGAAAGTAACACAACAATATTTGCTAGATTTACTGGCTTAATCTTGTTAAAAATCTTGTTCATTTGAATTATATCTGACTATGACCTTGCTAATGTTAACTGCAAACACATTTTGTCCTTTATAAAATATTAAACGGCATTTTCATTTTAAATTTCAATTCCGTCAAATGTTTCAAAAGCAATCCAACAATGCAAAATGTTAAAATGTTCTACAATTTTTGAATATTTTTTATTATTATTGGCAATATGCATTTATTTTATAAAACATCTGAATCCAAACACTGCAAATTCTAATGTGGAAACGAAAAAAATAAGGTTTGGCTATTAGCAGTGGGACATAAATAACACTGTTACTTTTGTCCCCACCGGAACTCCTGCCATTTGAACCTGATTTACTTTTAAACTGAAAAACACAGAGATTGCAAACTTAAGAATGTGTTATCGCACTAAATAACCTGTAGATTGATCATTACTGTGATGCTTGAAAAGAGAAACACAACTTGTAATAAATAAAAAAAAATAACCGCTATAATAATTTACTTTCTGCACTTAAAAACTGAAATTCGGACCTAACCGCAGGACAGGGCCCCAAAATCAGCTGATATATGGCAGCTCCATCAAGGATTGCAGGATGAATGTGCTGTTATAGCCTGGATAGCAAATGTTGTCAGGGCTTCGGGAAAATCGTTTTGTTACTTTCATCCCACGTTACTTTCGTCCCCTCTCTCCCCTATATTTTATATAATTTAACAAAACAAGCTAAGCCCAGCCCACCTGAAAAAGTAACGCAAAATTAACGCAACTCATTACTTTTCTTAAAAATAAACTAAGTAACACATTCAGTTACTTTTTGAAGTTTGTAATGCACTTCTTGTAACTTTCCCCAGCGCTGAGATGGTTGATATTGTTTAATTTGCACTGTGTTTGTGTTGTTCACCTCTCTCTCCTGAAGGAGGCGATGCAGGGTCTTCTTTTGTCTGATGTGTCGACGGCGGAAGATGAAGACGAGGATTATCATGAACAGCAGCATCCCTCCAACACCAGCAGCCACCACAGGCATGTGAGAGCTGGAGAAATATATATATATAGTTGAAGTCAGAATTATTATTAATTTATTCTAGCTTAAATAAAACAAATAAGACTTTCTCCAGAAGAAAAACTATTATAGGAAATACTGTGAAAAATTCCTTGCTCTGTTAAACAACATTTGTGAAATATTTGAAAAAGAAATCATTTTGACTTCAACTGTATATCACATCAATTCCTAAACTGGCAAACCTATTTTACTCCTATATTGTTATTTGCTCTTTTATTTTGAATTCTAGGACATTTTTTTCTGTGTATTATACTGTACGCTGATAAATCAGAACATCAGAAATGTGTATTAAGAGTGTAAACTCAGATGTTGATGTTTAATTTTTCATTCATATTTTGCATTAATTATTGATCTGCTTTCAACTCTGCGTGAACCGGAAGTAGATGTATTTCCAACTGAAATAAAGTATTGAGTAGGGGGCGGGGCTTTCTTTTGTGCTTCTCTCATCTTTCACTTGCAGCAAACTAACGGTTGGAGGGGCATGGCTAAGCATATTTCACAGAAGCTGTCAAACTGACATCATCAGTGGAGCACTGCTGTTCCAGAGCGGAAGCAAAAGGTTTGATTTTAATTAAATATAACCAGAACAAACCGTTTTTGTTCCATTATAATAACAGAGTGCATTAATTGTTCACTCTAAGACTAGGCAAAATAAACATTATAAATTCTGATTTCATGCAGACTTTAATGCTGAAGAATAGCAACAACATACAGTAACTCAAAATTTACTGTACCCTTTCGGTTCACATCCATGCAGTCCTGGTCCACTGCACATAAAATAAACACACACATTTTACAAAACTAATTATACAAATCTTAAGTTGAATTATTTATTATGATTGTTAATTATCAAATATTTCATTCTGTAAAATAAACAAGAAATAATGGTAACACTTTAGTTTAAGTAACAATTCTAACTGTTAACTAGTGGGTATTACCTGCCTATTATTAAGATATTGGCAGTTTTTTTACTACTTATAAAATACATATTCTGCACAATCTTCTAGTTCCTTGTGGAACAACAACAACTATAGACATACTGTACATACACTTATTTATTTAACAACATAGTTTACATTTCAATTCACATACAGTATTAGGTGTAAATAGCAATATACCTGTACATACATTTGTCAATTTGTATATTTTGTATTCTGTTTTTAACTCCTTTATTATCAGTGTTTTTGTTTCCAGTCACTGTGATTTTGTTACACTATGGATATTTCTGTCACGAATCCAAAATCCTCATATGTGTAAACATACCTGACAATAAAGCTCTTCTGTTATTCTGATAACAGCTATTAATAATCAGAAAATTAAGAGTCTGAGTTAAAAGTCACAGTTAATGGTTTATTGATAGCAAGAATTTTACCTTAAAATAAAGTGTGACCAAAATAATATATTATTCATAATAAACATACAGTTGAAGTCATACTTATTAGCCCTCCTCCTTTTTCTATTTTAAATATTTCCCAAATGATGAAAGAGGAAGTCTTATTTGTTTTATTTCAGCTTCAATAAAAACAGTTTTTAATAAAAAAAAAAAAAGGTTTTAAGATCAATATTATTAGCCCCGGCCTCACGGTGGCGCAGTGGGTAGCACGTTCGCCTCACAGCAAGAAGGTCGCTGGTTCGAGCCTCGGCTGAGTCAGTTGGCATTTCTGTGTGGAGTTTGCATGTTCTCCCCGTGTTGGCGTGGGTTTCCTCCGGGTGCTCCGGTTTCCCCCACAAGTCCAAAGACATGCGGTATAGGTAAATTGGGTAAGCTAAATTGTCAGTAGTGTATGAGTGTGAATGGGTGTGTATGGATGTTTCCCAGAGATGGGTTGTGGCTGGAAGGGCATCCGCTGCGTAAAACATATGCTGGATGGGTTGGCGGTTCATTCCGCTGTGGCGACCCCAGATTGGTGAAGGGACTAAGCCGAAAAGAAAATGAATGAATGAATTATTAGCCCCCTTGAGTAATATTATTTTTGATTGTCTACAGAACAAACCATCATTATACAATGATATCCCTAATTACTATAACTTGCCTAATTAAGTCTTAAAATGTCACTTTAAGCTGAATACTAGAAAAACATCTAGTAAAATATTATGTACTGTCATCATGGCAAAGATAAAAGAAATCAGTTATAAGAAATGAGTAACTAAAACTATTATGTTTAGAAATGGGCAGCACGGTGGCACAATGGGTAGCACAGTCGCCTCACAGCAAGAAGGTCGCTGGTTCGAGCCTCGGCTGGGTCAGTTGGCATTTCTGTGTGGAGTTTGCATGTTCTCCCCGTGTTGGCGTGGGTTTCCTCCAGGTGCTCCGGTTTCCCCCACAAATCCAAAAACATGTGGTATAGGTGAGTTGGGTAAGCTAAATTGTCTGTAGTGTATGTGTGTGAATGAGTGTGTATGGATGTTTCCCAGTGATGGGTTGCAGCTAGAAGGGCATCTGCTGCGTAAAACATATGCTGGATAAGTTGGCGGTTCATTCCGCTGTGGCGACCCCTGATTAATAAAGGGACTAAGCTGAAAAGAAAATGAATGTTTAGAAATGTGTAGAAAAAATCTTCTCCGTTAAACAGAAATTGGGGGAAAAAATATACAGGGCTGCTAATAATTCAGGAGGACTAATAATTCTGACTTCAACTGTATAGAATTTATAATCAACAATAATGACAAAAAAAATAATAATAATAATCCAGTAATGCTTAACTTGTTCTTACCCTTGTGTACAGTTAGCATGGCATGGCTGGCACTGTCTGCTTTTGTCTGGGTACATCCCGACTAGTCTGTTATTAAGTCCTTGCACTCCTTGCGCACACTGTGCTATGCAGTGTGTCCCATCTTTAAAGTGAGCACACTCAGTACACCGATCAGCACCCTAAAAAGGCAGAAAAAGAAAATCATATTCACACATCCGACATCCGATTAGCACATAAATCTGACTTTAAAGAATATTAAAGGGATAGTTCACTTAAAATTTTTAATTCTGTCATCATTTACTCAACCTTGTTTCAAACCTTTCTTTTCTTCTGTTGAACGCAAAAGAAGATATTTTGAAAAATTAACCATTTTAACCAAATTAATTGGGCTTTTAAACATTGAACGGTGTGACATACCGGCCCATGACAACTTGCCGTCCCGTTTAGAGTCTTGCATTGTGGGTCACAAGCCAAACACACATTATCTGACATGTACTCTCGAGGGTCTCTGTAAAAACATCACATGTAGAGAACAACAGTCAACATAAGCAGACGATACAGTTTGGGTTATATATTTATATAAAGGCTGCAATTTTAAGTGTTAATTAATTAATTCTGGAAAAAAAAATAACACATTCATCTCATATTGCATTTCGAACCGAACAGTTTACTGGTGATGAATATGATGCAGGACAACAACTCACTATAGAATACAGTTATATAAAAACTGAGCTGATTTATTGATATAATTTATGATTTATATATTTTATATTTATTTTTTATTTATATATATTTTTATTTATATGTATTTTTATGGGTATATATAATTAATAATAATATAATTAATAAAAAATGTATATATTATATTAGCTATTTTTATATTTGTATTTTTATTATATTTATATTTTATTATATTATTATGCTGGTAAAAAAAACCTAACTAATATATCCTTATTGTAAAATGTGACCAGATGATGAGTAAGAATGCTGAAAATTCAGCTTTGAATCACAGGAAAAAATTGTACTTCAAAATATGCTCAAACGTTATATTAATTATATTAATCATTTAAAAATGGGGCAGCATGGTGGTGCAGTGGGTGACCCCTGATAAATAAGGGACTAAGCCGAAAAGAAAATTGAAAATTGAAAAATGAATGAATGAATAATTTATTTTAATAATATTATAAAATAATAATTTAATGGTTAGGCGGCACGGTGGCTCAGTGATTAGCACTGTTGCCTCACAGCAAGAAGGTCGCTGGTTTGAGTCATTTCTGTGTGGAGTTTGCATGTTCTCCCCGTGTTCGCGTGGGTTTCTTACGGGTGCTCTGGTTTCCCCCACAGTCCAAAGAGATGCGCTATAGGTGAATTGAATAAACTAAATTGGCTGTAGTGTATGTGTGTGAAAGAGTGTGTATGGATGTTTCCCACTACTGGATTGCAGCAGGAAGGGCATCCGCTGTTTAAAACATATGCTGGATAAGTTGGCGGTTCATTCTGCTGTGGCGACCCCTGATGAATAAAAGGACTAAGCGGAAGGAAAATTAATTAATTTAATTTTTGCACTTTTTTATTGCACTTTTAATCAAATGAACGTAGTCTTGGTGAGCAGAAGAGATGTTTTAATATGTTTATTAATGTTTACAATCATCATCATCCTCAGGTGTGAATGCTCTGAAATGTACACACTGCCTCTTTAGCTCTCAAAAGACAAATTTAATTCGACCCTGTTTCAACCTAAATGGTCTTCATCAGGTCACGTGAAATCAGTTCACGTTAAACGTTGTGAAATTAAATTAGTCTTTTGAGAGCTAAAGTGGCAGTGTGCTGATTTTTTGGTATTTTTTCTATTGTGTTTGGCTTGATCGAGCACCTGCCTTTAAGATTTTTAAGATGTTTTTCTTTCTGAAATGTTGCACTCTCACCCGTCCAGCAGGTTGCAGTGACTGACACAGCGCCCCCTACGGCTGACGTGCTGACAGAAGACACACATGGACGGCCCCGGGCCCCAGCAGCCTTCATCTCCACACATACTGTCACAGGTGCTGTTCTGCTGCTCTGAACAACACAGAAAACATCACTTTTCTTTTGTCTGTAAAATAATGATGACTCTTCAAATTATGTTATGTTTTCAGACATGTTTATATTCATATTGAGACAACATTTTAACAATTAAGAAATCCATATTTGTTAAAATAGCCCTGATTTTTCACCATTACCTCCTCCAACATTTTTATTAAATTTTTATAAATTTTTTCTCCTCTTGGTATTATTATTCATTATATATATATATATTTATTATTATTATTATTATTTATATTATTATTATTAATAAAGTTTAGTTATTTATTTGTTAATCTTTTATTATTTATTTATTTGTATTATTTTCTCATTTCTTGTTCTTGTAGCAAAGGTTTGAATAGCAAATGTTTAAAGTTATTTCAAGCATGTATGGATTTTTCACCTCACTGTATTTTTCAAATAAAAAGAAAAATAATAACTTTGATTTTCAATCATAGCAAGTGATAACATTGTTTATTTCAACCTATTATAATTTTCGGGGAAAAACCCCCTCAAAATTACCTTTTTTTTTAATTTGTAAGCCATGAAGAAATATTATCAGACCCTTATAAAATAAAGGAAAGATTAACATTTTACTTAAACACATACCTAATAAGTCTATTAAATCCAGAGAAACTGAGAATGAATTCTCAAGTAGTCTGTTTATCTATCCATTTATATATCTATTTATTTAATGTTAATTTAAAGTGAATGTATAGTTAAAGACAATATTATAGTATAAGACAATTATAATATTAAATGAAATTTATGTTGTGCTGTTTAACAGAGCGAGGGCATTTTTTTAATTCACAGTATTTCCTATAATATTTTTTTCTTCTGGAGAAAGCCTTATTTCTTTCAGTTTGGCTGGAATGAAAGATTTTCATTTAAAATAGTTTTTCAGGTCAACGTTATCAGCCGAATTGTTATTATTATTATTATATAATTTTTTACTACAGAACAAACCACTGTTGTCCAATAACTTACCTATTTACCCTATCTTGCCTAATTAACATAATTATCCTATTTGCAAAATAACTAGTAAAATATTATGCACTGTCATCATGCCAAAGACAAAAGAAATCAGTTATTAGAAATTAGTTACTAAAACTATTGTGTTAAAATTTCACAAGAATTAATGTATTTGTCGTTGGATTCTGTACACTAAAAATATTCATTGGATTTACTAAATGTTTTAAGTTAAGTGGTTGCAAGCAATTTATATGGGCTAAACAAATTAAATTTAGTAATGTTCAACTTAATTTGTTTGTTTAAATTCAGCCCATTTAAATTGTTTTGTAACCACTTACCTTAAAAAATTTAGTAAATTAATCTTTTTTTTCAGTGTATTCAGCTCAATTACTGAAATTATCTTGCCACATGTGAACCATTGATTCAGGGTTGTTCTGTCTTTTTTTGTAAATCAGGACATTAAAGCTTGAAATAACAATTACAAGAGTCAATTGTTGAAACTGAAATATGAACTCTATGTCTGATACCACAGATGTGCGGTGCTGCGTTGTTTCCAGTGCGTATGCGCTGTTGCTCAGATCTGAAGAGCTTCTGCCAGTATCTGCCGTCTGCGTAACACAACTGACGATTGTTCTTCACCACCACATCTCCATCACTGATCTCCTTCAGCGAACGCAAACCCAGATGCTCCAGATGAGGAATATTCAGGGCCGCAAAACTGATGGTGCCTCTGCATGTGTGAGAGAGGTAAAGAGTACAACACTATTTAAAGTACACATGGAATCAAAACTAACCATATGATTTTGTTAGCTCACATTGCCAGTTTTGTGGTGAACAATTCATCTGTACATGTCAATAAGAAAAAAAAAATGTTTTGCCCTTGTAATCTAAAATTGAAATCTGAGACCTGTTTGTTTTCAGTTAAATTCTCAGATTAGGTCTGTCTGAGGTATTGGGCGTGGCTAATATACTTAACCACGCCCCTCCAACTGTCAGTTATGACAACAAACAGAAGTGGTGAGGAGGATGTGTCTGTTAGCTTGTAATAACTCTCCCCAAACCCTTTTCCAGATCTTTCTGAATAAAATGTCTACGTTACTATCAGGGCTTGACATTAACTTTTTTTGATCACCAGCTACTGTGGCTAGTAGATTTCCAACCTTACTAGCCACTCGCCATTTTCACTAGCCACAATTTTGTTGTTGGGAAAATATATCTTTTATGCATAAACCAGACTTTGGTAAAATTACTTGATTTAGATTTTGTATTATGTCCACATGCCGCCTCATTCATTTAACTTTTTTTGTGTGTTGTTCTGAGCAAATGGGTTATGGTTTAATAGTGTCGCATTGCAGTTGGTTTTTATTTCACATGACTTTTCAGAGCTCAAAATTCATGTGAAACAAAGTGGCTAGTGGGAGTGGATGTCTAACCCACCACAGCTGAAATCTACCCGCATTTGGCGGGTGTTAATGTCAAGCCCTGGTTACTACATCCAATGAGCTTGCAGTAAAGAGAACAAGCCACGCCCACTTTTCTCATTTAGTATTCCATTTCTTTAGGAACTGCACCACAAAAAAACAAAAAAAACTAAAAAACTAAACGGTCACAGCTTCCAGTTCATGCAGACTTTAAAGCTGAAGAGTGTCTGCTATCAATGAGAAAACAGGTCTAATATGCATAGAAAGTGAGTTGTTTGTAAGTTAATGTGACGAGACTCACTGTAGTTTGGTTCTTCCTCTGATGATCTCCAGGTTCTCAAAGGGACTGAGGGAGTTGAGGTGTTCAGGCCAGCCTTTGATAAATAGAAAGCCTGAGAAAAATGAAATAGCACTGATAAACAACACTTTTTCTTTAGAAGTCGTCCATATGTCAAGATTGTATTATCATATTTAAATATAATGCCATTGAATAGCATTTTTTATTATTATTATTATTATGTATTGAACATTTTCTATTATATTATAAACATTTCTTAATAATAATTATTATAACAGTAATAATAATAATTGTCAACATTAAGAATAATAGTGGTAGCAGTATATATTAATTGTTTTCTGAAATGTAAATAAAATCTTTGTTGGAATGGCCTAATAACAGTAATTATTATATATTATTACATAATTATTATAATTATATAATTACCTATTGATGATGATGATGATGATAACAATAATAATATTCCAGTCATTGAATAGTATTATTATTATTATATTATTATTATTATTATTATTATTATTATTATTATTATTATTATTATATTTTCAATTATAGAATAAAAACTCCCTAATAATAATTATTTTTACAGTAATACTAATTATTGTCATTATTTTTAATGATAATAATAGCAGTATTATATAAATAATTTTTTGACATTTTAATAAAAGCTTTGAAGGAATAGTCTTAATAACAATCATTATGTTATTTCATTTTATTTAATGTAATGTTTGTGTTTGTAGAAATAACCTATTGATAATTAAATAATATAATATCATTATAACAGTATTAATAATAATAATTAATATTATTAATAGTAGCAGTATTACATAAACTATTTTCTGACATTTTAATAAAAAGAATTTGTAGAAATGGCCTTAATAACAGTAATTATTACATTTTATTATTATTAAACTTTTTCATGTAATGTTTGTTTTTGTAGGAAAATCCTATTGATGATGATAATAATAATAATAATAATAATAATAATAATAACACTCTTGCATAATTCAAATAAATATTTAAATGCAATTTTTAAAAATATAAGTAAATAATTTTGTACCTGAAATTTCCTTCACCGTCTTGAAATAGTCAAGTTTGGCAGGGTCCATGCTTGGAGTATTTGTGAAACGATCCCTTAAAGACATTCATTCAAAAAAGCTATTAGTTTGACTGTATTACATGTATAAGACTGATTCGGTCTAAAAAAGCAGCCCATAAAATCTCACCCATTAAAAGTCATCTGCATTATTGTAATGTGCCCGTTTATTTTAGTGCAGTTGATGAATGAATCGATGTTGGTTGCGTTGACTGCGATGGTGTTAACAAGCGCTCCTGTCCCGAGGCCATTACACACTAAAGCAAAACACACGCTCAAGTCATTTCACATTTATTAGTTATCCCTGTCATGAAACATTGATTTAATATATCAACAACAACAACAAAAGACTAGAAAAGGAGTATTTTTAAATTAGTAATGATGCTGCTGACCTTTTGGGCACAAGCCTTCGCATTTATTGCACTTCATGATTCCGTTTTCTTCCACTTCATGCATGTTACTGCCGCAGGATCGAACACAGGCGTTATCAGTCACTACAAAGTTATCTACAGCAAAGAGATGTTGCAGTTCAGTATACTGTTTCTCTTAGATTGTGTCCAATACATGCTTATCTTCCCTGTATTCAACCATACAGTGTTAATTTTATTTTTGAAATTGAGATTTTAAATAATCTTCAAGTTGAAAAATACATGTTCCATTGATAAGATAGGATACTGTTTGGCCAAGATGCAACTATTTAAAATCTGAGCATTAAAAAAAACAACTGAGAAAATCACATTTAAAGTTGTCAAAACATCGGTATATATACCTGACCAACTGCTCGTTAATGCAAATTTCTAAGATAATCACATGGCAGCAACTCAATGCATTTAGGCATGTAGACATGGTCAAGACGATCTGCTGCAGTTCAAACCAAGCAACAGAATGGGGAAGAAAGGTGATTTTGAACGTTCATTAGTTGTTGGTGCCAGACGGGCTGGTCTGAGTATTTCAGAAACTGCTGATCTGCTGAGATTTTTATGCACAACCATTTCTAGGGTTTACAGAGAAAAAGAGAAAATATCCAGTGAGTGGCAGTTCTGTGGCGCAAATGTCTTGTTGATGCCAGAGGTCAGAGGAGAATGGCCAGACTGGTTCAAGCTGATAGAAAGGCAACAGTAACTCAAATAACTCGTTACAACTGAGGTGTGCAGAAGAGCATCTCTGAATGCACAACACGTCCAACCTTGAGGCGGATGGGCTACAGCAGCAGAAGACCACACCGGGTGCCACTCCTGTCAGCTAAGGACAGTAAACTGAGGCTACAATTCGCACAGGCTCACCAAAATTGGACAATAGAAGATTGGAAAAACGTTGCCTGGTCTGATGAGTCTTGATTTCTGCTGTGCCATTCGGATTGTAGGGTCAGAATTTGGCATCAACACCATAAGAACATGGATCCATCCTGCCTTGTATCAACAGTTCAGGCTGCTGGTGGTGGTGTAATGGTGTGGGGAATATTTTCTTGGCACACTTTGGGCCCATTAGTACCAATTGAGTATCGTGTCAACGCCACAGCCTACCTGAGTATAGTTGCAGACCATGTCCATCCCTTTATGACCACAGTGTACCCATCTTCTGATGGCTACTTCCAGCAAGATAACGCGCCATGCCATAAAGCGCGAATCATGTCAGACTGGTTTCTTGAACATGACAATGAGTTCATGGGATGTGGTGGATCGGGAGATTCGCATAATGGATGTGCAGCCGACAAATCTACAGCAACTGTGTGATGCTATCATGTCAATATTTCCAGTACCTTGTTGAGTCTATGCCATGAAGGATTAAGGCATTTATATATATATATATATTCATTCATTCATTCATTTTTCTTCGGCTTAGTCTTTTATTTATCAGGGCTCACCACAGCGGAATGAACCGCCAACTATTCCGGCATGTGTTATATTTGTTAATTTTTTTTTTTTTTGTGAAAATGAAATATATGTAGTTCCCTCAGCAGATAGTCAGTGATACATATGATAGTCAAAAATGAACATTTTCAGTTGATTTACTCCCACTCCCCACTCCCCTTTTTTCTTCAGCATAACAATAAAGATGACTTTTAGCTGAAACTGCAGTCTTTGGTCATTCATGAAATGTAGGTGAACAGCTACTGGCATTTATTATTAAAACACATAATCAAAAAACTAAATTAATACACATGGCTCCTGACAATAAATTGAGGTATTATAAAGCAAAAGAAATCTGTCTGTGTAAAAAAAAAAAACGTTATTTTCAACAGTATTACTTTTATAATGTTCAGATTCTTTAATATTGTTGCTTCATAAGACCTCAATGTATCATCAATAGTTTTTTTTACTCTTAAAGTGCTGATAGCCATTGGCTTACATTTTATTATTGATAAAGAACCACAGATTAAGTTAAAAGCATATTTAATGTTCTACAGAAGAAAAAAAATAATCTATACATAATATAGGCAAGTAAAAATAGCAGATACAATTTGATGAACTATTCCTTTAAGATCTACTGAATTGTATTACTGAATTGAAGTTGTATTGTGAAGTGTTTACCTAAAGTAAACCTGGACACCTCAAAGAACGTACATTATATCTTTGCTTACATAGCTTATAATCTCTGGATGTGTCTTTGCTTGTATGTAAACAGAACTTTGAAGACCAGGATCATGTTTTTGTCCTGCGTATTATTGGTGTTTTTTTATACACAAAAGCAATGTGCCAGTATACCTCCATGTCTTTTGGGACTCTTATGTTTCGGTTTTAATGGAAAGTGCATTACCTGCTGTTTTTAGAATAATCATAGTAATCTCAAATGCATCAAAAGCAAAACTTACAAGGGCACTTCTTCACACAGGTGGCTCCGAAGCTGTATCTCCCATTAGGATTGGGAACAAGTTGGTAGTTTTTGGGGTCGTATAGCATTAGAGGTGGACATGAGTCCTTGCATGCCCCGTCGTCTTGGAAGTCTCTGCAGTCCTGTAGAAAAAGAGATCTGAAGACTTTCACATGAAATAATAATGGCACTTAAAATGTAAGACCTTCATCTCTATATATTACATGACATATGCTACGTGATATTTGAGAAGTGTATCACGCACCAGGCAGTCTGTGGGCTGGGGTCCAGTGCAGCCGGCGGCGCAGTGTTCACTGCAGCAGTCGATGGGTTTGGGGCCCTTACACCTCCGCGAGCACTGCTCGGCACAGCTCAGCCGCGTCACTGAGAGTGAAGATTAAACAGCTCATTAGGATGTAGTTCACTCACATATTTATTTACTGTATACAATTATGCAGTAGCGTTTACAGGTCTGGCAGTTCTCCGGTCCTGGAGCCCAACATGATCCATTATAGCAGCCTGAATCACACTGTTTGCCTGGGATATGAAGGAAAGATTTATTTTATGTCAACTTTTAATATAAAATAGATTTACAAAGACACATGCACATATTTATTTATTAAATGGTTTGGCAAATCTCGTATGCATATAATTGATCTATCTATCTATCTATCTATCTATCTATCTATCTATCTATCTATC
>CAIGQV010000641.1:4720960-4746902 GCA_903798115.1 Danio jaintianensis | reverse complement strand
CTATCTATCTATCTATCTATCTATCTATCTATCTATCTATCTATCTACCTATCTACCTATCTATCTATCTATCTATCTATCTATCTATCTATCTATCTATCTATCTATCTATCTGTCTGTCTGTCTATTTATCTGTCTGTCTGTCCATCTGTCATTCTATCCATCCATCAGACCATCCATCTGTCTGTCTGTCAATCTATCAGAGCTGAATTTTAAACATAATTTCTGTAGTCTTCAGTGTCACATGATTCTCTAAAAATCCTTCTAATATGCTAATTTGCTATTTAAAAAGATAGTTCGCCCCAAAATGAACATTTATTTACTATTTACTAACCCTTAATTGGTTCCAAACCTTTATGAGTTTTATTTGTTCTGTTGAACACTAAAGAAGATATTATGAAGAATGTCAGAATTCTTTTCAAAATGAACTTTTTTGATCAACCAAAAAAAATTATTCCAACAGGTTTGTGAAAAGTGAAGGGAGAGTAAATGATGAGAGAATTTTCAGTTTTGGATGAACTATCCTGTTAAAATCTGACTTCCAACTGAAATGAAATATTGAGTAGGGGGTGGGGTTTTATTTTTGTGCTCCTCCTTTAATCTTTCACTTGCAGCAAACTAATGGGTGGAGGGGCGTGGCTACACATATTTCTGCCAATCCGTCAAACTGACATCTTCAGGGAAAGACTGCCATTCCAGAGTGGAAACAAATGATTAGCAAAATGATTACCAAAACATTTCAGTAGAATAACAGCACAGCTTAATTGTAACTAACTAACTGCATTAGCAAAATAAACATTGCAAATTTTAATTTGTAATAATACTTATTAATACTGAACATGTGTGTGTTGTACATATTTCATGATTCTTTTTTTTTTTTTCTTTAAGGATTTTCAAATACAAACAACCAACACACTGACAACCAGACAAACAAACAAAAGCCCAAGCGCTGCCAATTAAATAAAATGTACAAATGTATCTGTTGACAAAAATTTTTATCAACATAAATCAAAACAAAAGAAGCCAGAACTCTCTTAAAATAAAATAAAATAAAATTGTGTAGGAAGGATCAGAGAGGTTCCCAAAGTCTCCTGAATTTGTCCTGTTTGTGGTTGAGGTCATAAGTTAATTTCTCCAAAGGAAGAAAGACAACTGAGAAATCCACATGGAAACAGTTGGAATCGAAGAATGACTTTGTGCATATTTACTGAATGAAAGTATTATAGAACGTTTCTGACAGACTTACACTGAGGAGCAATTTCTCTTGACAACTGCACATAGCTGTCATGCTCCACAATGTCCAACCACTGTATGCTGTCCACATTGCAAAGTACAGGATTTTGGGCTATTTTAACTCCACCTTTAAGAATTTCTGCAATACAAAAATTGAAAAAACAAATATCTCTCACTATAAATGTCAATTAATATACAGTACATATTGCAGGCTGCATCCAGCACATTGTGTTGCATTCAGACATGTAAACAATATAAATGTGTTCTACCTGTGAGACTTCTCAAACGCAGCTCTCTGAGGCCGCTGATGTTTCCTGAGGACTCATTACTGTGGAAGTTTAACACCACAGTGAGGGCGTATTTGCCATCGAAGAGAGAATGTCCTCGAATGAGCCGCAGGTTTTCCAAGGGTATCACATCAACGTAGTTCATTCCAATTAGCACGTAGCCACCGACTTCTTCAATGCTCTGTGGTGAAATAGAATATTTGGTCAGCCCCATTTTAAAAAGGTTGTTCATGTTTGTTTAATATAAAGACTTTAACCCAAAATTAGGTTGACATGAAAAGATTCTGTGTTGATCTTTTCTCCAATTAGTTACATTTTTATACTGGACCAGATTAACAATTCACTAGATAAGCAGCAGAAAAATTTCAATGAAAAGGTGTGTACAATTATTTTTCCAGCTTTATTGCATATACATTTGTAGGGTTCTCTTTTAGATGCAAATTTTATCAGACTATTTAAAGTAATAGTTCACCCAAAATGAACAAAAAAAAAGATCATTTGAAGAATGCAGGAAACCTGTAGCCATTGACTTCCATAGGATCTAAAAATTCTCTGAAAATCAATGGTTACAGGTTACATTTTTCTAAATATCTCCTCTTTTGTTCAACAGAAGAAAGAAACTCAAAATGGTTTGGAAGGGTGAGGAAATGGCGACAGAGTTCAAATCTTTGGGTGAACTATCTTTTTAAATCATATTAAAATGAAAACAACTTAAAAAAATGGGGTATATGCACAGCTAGTGTTTTTCAGCCAATGATTTTTCAATGAATTTCATAAGGTTCTTTTTACAGCATCGATGTTGCAATGTAATTCAAATATAATCAGTTAAATAGACTTAAGCATCCAGTTGGTTGTTAAAGTGTAAAAAGAGACGAAAAACCGTTTAAACACAGGCGCCATCATTAGCAGTAGGCTAGTGCAGAAACTCCATTGAAAATACTGGGGTAAAATTAATTTCCATATTTTAAAGACATGGCGTGGAAAAATGTAATTTAATGCAGTACTTCTTGTTTGGTCTGATACCCACTTTATATCGCATCTCAGCCAGACATTGGCTTTTACAGAGTTAGCTTAGCAAAGCCTACAGCGAACGAACTTTGGGGACTACAAAAAAATACATCCAGGCTACAAATTCATATTTATCCGTCAAACCGCTGTAAACACACACAATCTTCACCAGCGCTGCAGTGTCTCTCTGTGCAGCCGCTTTCAGTGTCTGTCTATTCGGCTGCTTTCCGTGCATTATACAACTCAGATAATGAACTCACAAAGGATATGTGAACGTTTCATATTACTTACACATGCTTATTCTGAATATATGTGAAAGACATGTAACGCGTTGAGTTAGGTAAAAAAAAATACACGATAGCTTGCCTAAAGCTCCGGTCAGATCACACAAATTTGTCATGATTTCCTTGACGTAGGGTGTTGTGGGGATTTGTAAACGACAAATAGGTGTCGTGACACAAGATTCAATCGTTTCTTCTCGTGTACTGTGGCATAGATCACGACAACTGATACCAAGTCTGCGACGCCTCACGACACCATCACAGGAAGTCTAGCATGTTTAATTTTTTTCTCGTTCTTCACGACGAGTTCCGTCACGTGGGTGACACTGTGCAATAGGAGCACATCATTTCTCGGTTATCTCAGCGGGTGCTGCCATTAATGCGCCGGTCAGGTAATCAGAAAATAGGCTGCATATTTACTTATGGGTGGGTCAAGGGTGGATAAGATCAATCATTGGTTATGCAAACTTTAACTACCTTTTCTAAAATATTAAGGTGTTTTAAGCTATTTCAGACAGACATCAGACAGACTGGCACAAATATGCAGACATCTCCATTCTCACAACCAGTTTCTGGGTTCTCTCACCCTTCCAACAGAGTTTGTTCTTCCGAGGTAATCTGGGAACATGTTTGGTTTTGCGAATACATTGCAAAAGCATTTCCTGCTTATTCAAATTTGTCATTTATAGTGAAAACAGTTTAATATAGGCTTCTCTGAAACGGTGCATATTTCACTTTAATTTTATTTAGGCTAGATTATTATTTTATTTAACAAACCACAATCTCACGTCAATTCGTGTTTTGGCGCATATAGCGGACTTGTTTTGAAGCGCATCACCTCAAATGTTATTCATTATTCTAGTTTATAGTTAACTGACCAACAAAAGATACATTCAAATGAAGTTAAAAATTATAGCAAACGAAATTCGTTTCAAAAAGATATTTTTTCCAAGAAAAATGTACTAATTATATTTTTGTTTGTGCCCCTCCACTTCTCAACTATACGGGTGGAGGATTTGTTTCATTCAGTGTAAAATAAGGATTTAATTAATGCTTCACTGTGTTGTATCACAGAACTCATATATGTGTTAATTTTGTAATATGTCATTTTTTTAAAGATTATGTCTTGAGCTGATTTTTCCTTGCTGCTGCTAATGTGCTTTCATTTTCTCTGTCTCACTCGCGGCAAGTTCAGGCGAGGGAGTGTTTAATAAACAACGCTGGCAGGAAAATATACATTTAGATAAAAAAAACAACAACTTAATATTAAAAAGGAATCATAAGTTTAATCCTATCCATGTCATAAGGAATTCCCTTAAATAATGTAGTTATTAGTTGTCTGCAAGTATCAGTGTTTATTGAGATTGAAATAAGATTAAAAAAATTAAATTGGGATAAGAAATATCATTATAGCAACACTTGTGACTGCTTTGGGAAATAACGCTCGTCGTAGACGTCATGGGATGACTGATCGTGAAGGAACGTGTAGTCTGGCACATTTGTTACCCACGACAAGTCAAGATTTTATCAAGAAAAAATCACATAATCTGACATAGTGCCTTTCATAACCGACAATAAAAATCGTGTGATCTGACTGGGGCTTAACTCGTGTTGCAGCAGAAAAATCAATCAAAGCTCACACAGGTCGCATTCCACATCTTGCTCTTTATTCTTCTGTCAACAGCGTCACTGTATATTACAGAAAAATAACTTAATTCGAGCATCAGAGAAAAAGAAAAAGAAACATCGGTCCTGCACACATGCTGCTCTCGTGTTACATGTGTCTACAGACTGTTCACACACACACACACACACACACACACACATACATAAAATGATGATTCTCTCTTAAAGGAGCCACACCCTATTTTCACTCGTTACAGACACTTATCAGATGTTATTTTAGAGAGCAGGCATGAGGTTCATCCTTTTCATTTTCTTTCTGATTAAGGCTCAAACAGATACTGCTAACAGCTGCTCTAGTTGACACTATTTACACAGCAAAATCAAAGCGCGTGCTTGTCGAGGCATGACGCTTTACTGGTGACGTAGAGCCGATCCGCGAATCACAGCACATTATGTTAGCTGACCAATCAGAGCCTCTTGAGGGCGGGCCTTTCAGAGGAACTAGGAAATATGGCAGTCGTTTTCATGTTAGCAGAGTAGCTTTATATAATCAAAGTAAGATATATGAAAAAATAACATGATTTTCTACAAGCGAAGCATGAGCACACATTGCTTTGCGTCTTATACACACAACCAAGCCTTAAAATTACACTCTGTTAAAATTACCCCTTTAAACGCGATCTTAAAAATGGGATGACAATTAACCGGAAGCCCTGAGGCTGGCTGACTGAAATTAAAAGTCCATGTGCGTATACCCTATTCAAAGCAAAAAAAACAGGAAAAAACTCCACGTGGCACTCGTGAGCAGATTTCACTCTCAGATACAAACCTTGTTTTCTTTCAATCCTTCGTTAAAAAAAATATATATGACACAAATCATTTCAGCATCTCATTAACGGTAAAAATTCACAGTTAACACGCATTAAAAACATTAAAAGATATAAATCGAATCATTTTGTACTGTTAATAATATGAATTCTGATTCTGATTCATAGCAACAGTAAACAGTTAACGGACAAGAGAGCTCTGTTATTGTTTGCATAGCAGAACTGCCGCTATAGCAGAAGGCTCGATGACGTCATTCCAAAGCGCTATTTCCTTGGATGCTGTTATAATACTCTATTTTAAATTATTTATATAAATAAATAGTTTTAAAATATATTATTTAAAAGTGTTCTGGCAGTGTTTTTCATATTTATAATGGTATTGCTATTTGTTCTATTGTGTACAGTCGTGGCCAAAAGTTTTGAGAATGACACAAATATTAGTTTTCACAAAGTTTGCTGCTAAACTGCTTTTAGATCTTAGTTTCAGTTGTTTCTGTGATGTACTGAAATATAATTACAAGAACTTCATACGTTTCAAAGGCTTTTATCGACAATTACATGACATTTATGCAAAGAGTCAGTATTTGCAGTGTTGGCCCTTCTTTTTCAGGACCTCTGCAATTCGACTGGGCATGCTCTCAATCAACTTCTGGGCCAAATCCTGACTGAAAGCCACCCATTCTTTCATAATCACTTCTTGGAGTTTGTCAGAATTAGTGGGTTTCTGTTTGTCCACCCGCCTCTTGAGGATTGACCACAAGTCAATGGGATTAAGTTCTGGGGAGTTTCCAGGCCATGGACCCAAAATTTCAACTTTTTGGTCCCCGAGCCACTTAGATATCACTTTTGCCTTATGGCACGGTGCTCCATCGTGCAGGAAAATGCATTGTTCTTCACCAAACTGTTGTTGGATTGTTGGAAGAAGTTGATGTTGGAGGGTGTTTTGGTACCATTCTTTATTCATGGCTGTGTTTTTGGGCAAAATTGTGAGTGGAAAGTTTTTTTCAGGATTAAGTTCATTTTCATGGCAAAGAAGGACTATGCAATTCATCTGATCACTCTTCATAACATTCTGGAGTATATGCAAATTGCTATTACACAAACTTAAGCAGCAACTTTTCCAATTTCCAATATTTATGCAATTCTCAAAACTGTACTACCCACTAGTAACCTGGGTTAGATTAAGTCCCATTCTAAATTTATATTTGCAGCTTTATGCCATTCTGATGAAGTAAATTTATTATAATTTTTTTTTTTAAAGAGCCACATTTTGCATTATAAAAGGTCATATTTTGGTTTTGGGAGTCTCCAACAACAGGCTGATATGCATTCAAGGTCAATAAACACTTTCATTGTCTTATAATATGCATTTATCTTTACCTAATTATCCCAACGACTCCCATATGATTCGTTCAGCGATTCATTTGTTCCCAAACCTCTCCTTTGCGTGAGGCCAGGGGCGTAGCAACCGCGGGGGACGGGGGGGATACGTCCCTCTCACTTTTAGAGACAGACCATTTAGAAACAGGTGATTAATAATTATTTGAATGTAAACTTTTGGATTTCATACAGCTGTTCCCCCCACTTTTAAAATGTCTACTACACTACCCTGCGTGAGGCTAATCTGCTGTGATTGGTCCGATGACCCAGTCTGTTGTGATTGGTCGACTAGGTTCAGCACAAGACAAGAGAAATGCCCACTTTGGCTATGTAGTAGCAGAGAGTGTGTGAGAGCCCAATGCAGGCATGCAATATAGCAATGTAGTTAAACACCAGCATATCACTCTACTCTTAACGCTAACCCCAATTAATAACAACGACACACATTCAGCATTAATCCACACAGTGGCAAAATGTGAACTATTTTGAAAATTGACCACGCCGCGCGTGTGTATAAACAGCTGATGGTGGCCATAGTAATGACAAACGGCAGAGGATCGCGAGTTCAGAAACGCATTTAAATTGGTAAAGGAAGAAGCACGCATTTTCAATGTGGTTTTGGACACAATATGTGAATAGCCCCATACAGATTTAACCCGAGAGATACAGTACAAGCACTGATCTATAATAGATAAGTGATTACAAGCTGCGTGAAGCGATTACAAGTTACAACACACAATTAAACACATATTTTGCAAACTACACAAAATGAGGCAACAATTTTAATTACACTTACACCTAAATACACTTATGATCCGGAGAAAGAAGAAACTGGTTTATATAAACTAACAGTTACTGACAAAGTCGCTGTCAAAGTCTGACAAAGTCCCATACATAATAGTCTCTGCTGCTCCTTCAATAGCAAACGGCCGGCAAATCCCGCGTTGCAGCGTAGGTTACTGTATGAAAAATCTGAAAAATGACAGGAACAAACACAGCACTAGGTTGGCTATTCACCTTATTCTTGACGTACGAGCGGGCGCAGCCATTTAAATATTTTTGGCTCGAGACTTCTGGTCACTTCCATTCATTTTTTGATGTTAAAAACATGCTCTTTATGCTGCTTGATGTTGCAAACTTATATTTTCTTATTATATTATTCTACTTGGTCTGTATAGTCATGCAAACACTTGTTTGTAGAGGAACTTGTTTGACCATTTTCTGCCGTTTAGTAGTCCTAGTCATTTTTCCCATAGGCGACTGAATCGGAAGTTCTAAAACAATTGCAAAAACGAGCCACTTCCACATTGAAGAATAAGGTCAATACTGTGGTATTGTTCTGAAAATGAACTTTAACCCTTTATTTCCCGCAGCCGAATCTCCATCTGTCAGTGATCGTCATCTTTGCGTCATGATCAGTCCCGTGATCCCCCGCGCTCTGCTAGTGTCTGAAGGGAAAGGCACATTCACATTTTACCGGAACCGGTACTACATACATCGATGCATTCAGGCAAAAGATCCGAACCCAACACGATTCATTTATTCGACTCTAAGTCGACTATTTCGTTAAAGAATCAATAGTTTTAAACACGGTGCACTTTCAGATTTAAACCTCAGCTGATGTTTTCATTCACTTAGTGCTGTGTTACACACTGCATGGAAGGTCATTTTCCAAAACCCATAACAGGGACTCTTTAAAATGAACACAACATGTGTGGCATGGTGGCTCAGTGGTTAGCACTGTCACCTCACAGCAAGAAGGTCACTGGTTCGAATCCCGGCTTGACCAGGTGACATTTCTGTATGGAATTTGCATGTTCTCCCCGTGTTTGCGTGGGTTTCCTCCGGGTGCTCCGGTTTCCCGCACAGTCCAAAGAAATGCACTGCAAGTGAATTGGAAGAACTAAATTGGCCATAGTGTATGAGTGTGTGTGTAATTGCGAGAGTGTATGGGTGTTTCCCAGTACTGGGTTGCGGCTGGAAGGGTATACGTTGTGTAAAACATATGTCGGAATAGTTTATTCCGCTGTGGCGACCCCTGACAAATCAGGGACTAAGACAAATGAAAATGAATGAACACAACACAACACAACACAATGCACATGTGATATTAACTTCTTACAACATTTCAACAAACAAGTAACATTTAACATACTATATTGTCTGGCATTTTGTCAGTGAAAACAGCAGAACATTTGCTCATTTTAGAGCTACACTCTAGTATTTTATTCTGTTTTTGAATGAATCTTTTGAGTCAACAATTTTAATAATCCATTAATAAAGATGCTTCACTTGACTCTATCAGGGTTTTATTCTCATACTAATTTTCCCTGTTTATTTGTAATAATATTCCAGCATGTGATGTGGCTCACCTTGAGGAAGGACAGGTCATGGTACTCCTGAGCATAGGTGATCTCCAGGTTCTCCAGCACTACTGTACAGTTGCTGTACATGTGCACCATGGCTCTGTATTGATCGTCCGGATGACCCAGAGAAGCCAGCATATAATTGGTTCCCTGGCATACTGGAGAATAAAGGAGACGTCAAGGTTAGCATAAATGACCTTTCACTAAGTTAATTAGATATTGAATGTTCTTGTCTGTATGCATGTTAAAGTTCTAGCCTAAATCATTTCTGATAAGGTGTTAATTTTAATAAGAAATATAAAAAAATTACAGGTTTTATTATTATTCATAGTAATTCATTTTGTAATATGTGCTAAGTGCCATGTTTAGAGCACAAATCACAAAGCATGACCATTTGCAATATAAATAAAATCAGATGTTTTTTCTTATGTCTAATGATTGAAATTGTTTAATTGTTGTTTCTTTGTCTAGATTACTGCTCCACTTATTCCCTTAAAGAAATAGTTTACCCAAAACGTAACATTTCTGTCAACATTTACTCAACCTCCACTTGTTGCAAACCTGTTTGAGTTTCTTTTTTCAGTTGAACTCGAAAGTGTTGGGCCATTTTTTTTTTACTATGGAAGTCAATGGTTACAGGTTTTTTCTTTTGTGAGGAAACTCAAAATGTTTGGAACTACTTGAGGGTGATGAGTGAACTTTAATTTTGGTGTAAACTTTCCCGTTAATATTGTCAGATTATGTATTCTGGTCTAAGCAATATATTAGAATTTGGTCCAAATCGAAATCCATTTTCTCCACTCAGTGCACTTGGACGATATCTCTTACCAGTTTATTATATTTTAATATTAAAAATGTTTCTTACTGTATTTGACCTTTGTTACTGAGTGTCTTGATTCTTTTGTTTTTAGGATTCTATTTTGTAAATTAAAACCAATAAACAAATAATAAAAAATGAAGTGAACAAAGGACCAGGTTCTTACTGAAGTGGTCTTGAACTTCATTAAAAATAATGCTCATTCAGTCTTTCCAAATGTTAAGTAAATAGATACCTGTAGATAGATAGATAGATAGATAGATAGATAGATAGATAGATAGATAGACAAATGGAAAGAAAGAACGACAAATAGAAAAAAGAAAGACCAAAAGAAAGAGAAATTGAAAAAAAGACAAACAGAACAAAAAAAAGAAAAGAAAGAAAGAAAGAATGAAAATATGAATTAGCTTAGGGCGGCACGGTGGCTCAGTGGTTAGCACTGTCGCCTCACAGCAAGAATGTCTCTGGTTTGAGTCCTGGCTGGGCCAGATGGCATTTCTGTATCTGTATTTTGTTTCCATGTTCTCTTCGTGTTGGCGTGGGATTTCTCTGGGTGCTCTGGTTTCCCCCACAGTCCAAAGACATGCGTGAATTGGGTAAACAAAACTAAACGAAAAAGAGTGCGTGTGTGAATGTGAGAGTGTATGGGTGTTTCCCAGTACTGGGTTGCAGCTGGAAGAGCATCTGCTGCGTAAAACATAAAACATATGCCGGAATAGTTGGAGGTTTATTCCGCTGTGGCGACCCCTGATAAATAAGGGACTAATCCAAAGGAAAAGAAATGAATGAATGAATTGAGATGTTTGTAGCATGGCTATTGCATTGTTAGCATGAGAAGGATGTTGTTAATGTTTTACCACAAGGCTAACACATTTTAGCTGTTCTTAAAAATGTTTTAGCACACTGGTACCTTGAGGTAGCATAATTATAGCCACAATAGTAGCATGTTGTTAGCATGATTTAGCATTTGGCTAAAGTAGATGGATAGATTTACTGTTTTTGAAAGTTTATGGGGGATTTTCTAGATTTGAATATCCAGTTTATACTATATTTAAATTGGATCTGTTAGAAATTATATAGCATTACAAACATATAGCATTTGAAAGATTTTCAAATGTGTTGAACGTTTGAATACAAGTTCTTTCTGTCTTAAATCAGAGTATGATGTGAAGCAGTTTGACTTATGCTGCAAAACATAACAGTGTAATGAAAGTAAAATATGCTTTTGTTTGTTTTATTCTTCATTACAACATGAAGGGTATTTGCATTATTACAAGAACAGCATTTTTGACATCAGTCAATATTTTGGCATCATTGTCCTACTTGTAAAGCTTTTTTTGTGAGGTCAAGACTAGCGAACATTGTTAAGAAATCCAGTTCCCCTTCATGGGAACTCTGATGTGTGTCTGGAAGACACTATGGGAGATCGCTAGATGGCCAATCACTCTGAAGAGTAAAAAAACGGGCCAATGAATGCCAAATGAATTGGCAGAGCTCGGCTCCGCAGGTGCCAGCGATTAATCATTAACAGAGTATATCAGCTGGCGCTTGTGAAGCGAGTGTTAGATTTTTTGCATGCTGAAGAGCCGATCACTCAGCTAACAGCTGGAGACTCAGCTGCTGTGGAATTGGAGACACACGTCTCCGTTCCCGATTCGGGGAATGAGGGTTATATTCGTAATTGAGACGTTCCCCTTCATGGGAACTCTGACGTGTGTCTGGAAGACACTATGGGAGAGTGTATGGAAAATGCCACAGCAGCCAAGCCCGTCACGCCCCTGATGTGAAGTTTGCCAAGCATAGCGTGAGCGCACAAGCATCACCAAGGGCGCAACCTTCCAATGTCCCCTGGGCCCTTTAAATACCATTACATGGGAATAATTTAAAACAATTTAGATTGGGGGTTGTTATGTGCTTTTACCTAGCAAATGTAGTCTAGGGATTTTAGAATACGACAGTACGTTGGGAAAGCGTGCCAGTCCCCGAAGGGGGAGGACACTGTGGAGGCCATCTGCTACCCAAAAGGGGAAACTTGATGGCAATAAGAGCATATGGACTAACCTTATAGAGAGGGAGGCTACATGTAGTAAGTTGGTTAGCGGGTAGGGAAGACACTGGTCCACCTAAAAAAAAAGGGGGAACACTCCGTGGCTAAAATAAGCATATGGGATCGCCAATGGGGACCACGCATAGCTGGCACCGAACCCCAGCATGTTGGTAGACCAAGCAGGCATACCAGACATCATACTGGGCCAGGCAACTGGCTCCTCCACTAAGTCGGGTGCTGGGGGCCTCGGAGGAGTTCTCTAGGGTTCGCCAAACGAGGAACTTACTTAGCAGAGCAGAATAAGCACACGTATCTCCATCTTAGGGAGCATGGTGCAGCAAGCGTTTTTGACACCGAGCTTAGTTTCCTCCTGATTGACCAAGGTTACCCAGTAATCAAGAGAAAACGGCTCCACTCGAAGATTATAAAATCTCGCGAATGTGTTAGGTGTCGCAGCTCTACAGAATCTGTTAAGAGGCGCCCCATACTCACACCCTAACGGAGGCACTGCTCTTTTTAAGTGTGCTCTCTCTCCCAGGGGACACAGCTTGCACTGGCACGGGCGAAGCGAGGGCGATGGCATCAACTATCAAGTGGACCGACCTCTGCTTTGACATGGCACTTCCCTTCTGCCGATCATAACAAGTGTGGTCATATTAAGCGCAGTGCGCGGACACAGCATTGAAAGGGCCGGGTCTGCCTCCTCCGCAGGCAGCGCTTGCAGGTTCACCACCTGTTAAATAAAAGGCGGTAGGAAACTTGACGTATAGCTAAACCGGGGTCTCAGGTAAGCGTGAGAGTAGGCCGATCCGAATTCCTGGCACGATTCGCTGACCGAAAATGCCACCGGAATCTTGACCCTCCTGATTGATACCAACGTGACCAGCAGAACTGCCTTTATGGACAAAAAACTAATAGATACTAAATTGAGTGGCTCAAACGGGCCTCGCCATAACCCCTGGGGCTAGAGAGATCCAAAGAGGGCAAGAGAGGGGGGGGCGGGAATGGAGAAACACTGCCAACAGCTCCAGGCAATTGAAATTCCAATGCAACCGAAGTCCGGTTTACGAACTTGCAGCTGCATGATCGATACACACAGCCTGCCAGCCCGTACTGGAAGCATCTGTCAGAATGACAGCATGACTGGACACTGGTTCTAAGGGCACCCAGGCCCATAGAAGGCAAGGTCCATCTAGGGACTGAAGGTGTGGCGACACAGCGTGGTGATGGTCACCTGGTGCGTCTCTGTGCGCCATGCCCATCTGGGGACCCGATCGCGAAGCTAGCGCTGAAGTGGTCTCATATGAACAATTTGAGTGGCGTGATAGTGGCTACAAATGTCATATGCCCCAGGAGCCTCTGAAAAACTTCAGTAAAACCACTGTAAACTGCCGAATTGTATTGGACAAGGCAGCACTAGCCTGGTGCGTTTTTAGTAAAGTGCACCGTGATGGAGACAGAGTCCTGCTCCAACCCGAGAAAAGGGAAACTCTGCCCGAGGGAGAGCTTGCTCTTTCTCGGTTGACCTGAAACCCAGGAAAAACAGGCTGAGGTGCTGGAGCACCAGGTCCCTGTGCATAATCAACTAGTTCAAAGACCGCAAAAATAAGCCAGTCAATGAATAATCAAAAATGTCGATGCTTGTGCGCCGAAGAGGCACAGGGCATCCTCCATGCATGGAAACAGGGAGAGCCCGAAGGGGAGGACCCTGTACTACCATGCTTGGCCCCTGTCGAACACCGGAAAAAACACTGTATGAGGAGGGAGAGTGGGACATGGAGTGAGCATCCGTCAGGTCTGCGGGGGGGCTCGGCGCGTTCACTAGCCAATGGAACGGGCTGTGACGACGGAGCATCTTGGAGCCGTGGGAAGAGTGCTCTAGGCGAGGAACAGACTGCACAGACTTGAGAACCGTGACCACGCATTGCACCCCGTAGGGTGGTAGCTAGCCCGGTCTGTCATCTGAGCATGATGGTGTGGAGCATAGTTTTGCTTTGGACCAACCTAAAAAAATTACTAATTTGTTACTCCGTGGCTGAAATAAGCATATGGGATCGTCAATGGGGACCGCGCATAGCTGGCACCGAACCCCAGCATGTTGGTAGACCAAGCAGGCATGCCAGACATCATACTGGGCCAGGCAACCGGCTCCTCCACTAAGTCGGGTGCTGGGGGCCTCAGAGGAGCTCTCTAGGGTTCGCAAAACGAGGAACTTACTTAGCAGAGCAGAATAAGCACACGTATCTCCATGTTAGGGAGCATGGTGCAGCAAGCGTTTTTGACACCGAGCTGCGGGGGGGGCTCGGCGCATTCACTAGCCAGTGGAATGGGCTGTGACGGCGGAGCATCTTGGAGCCGTGGGAAGAGTGCTCTAGGCGAGGAACAGGCTGCACAGACGTGTCCGGTGGGGGAGCAGTCTTCCGAGCCCACCAAGACAGTGTCGCCGAGTAGGCCTGCCAGGGATATGGGCGCACCAAGAAAGCGCACTTTGTCTGCGTGGCGCATATCTGCCAGCGTAAGCCATAGGTGGCATTTCCAGACCACTGTGTGGCCATCGTCCTCCCCAGGGCAGAGGCGGCCTGGGAAGAAGGGGACGGGAGCTGGTAAGATTCATCTTATATCAGCCCGCATGTCACATCCCAACTAAGTCGGTCCAGCGGTGAGACTGGGGGACAAGCCATCTCCAGCCACACCGCTGAAGCAGCCCAGGAAGCACAGCCATCATGTCCGACTTGAGAACCATGACCACGCATTGCACCCTGTAGGGTGGTAGCTAGCCCGGTCTGTCATCTGAGCATGACAGCTCGCCCTCCGATGTCGTGATGGGCGTCCGATCTCCGGTGTCATCAAGCAGAGGCGCGGGCATCCCAGGGGATGAACCAACACAACCACTTGAAGCTTGGATAGGGCCCGCTGTGGAGGAGTGGGGGGTCCACGGGCCCGAAGGCAATGGATAAACCCCCACTGTGATCCTCAGATCTGCCTGCGTGCTAACTGCTTTCACAGGGAGCAACGGGGGTGGCTTGGAAGCCGCGATCTCAGCTGCGTAACAGCCATGCCCTCACAGTGACAGCATGAGCTGTCCGCGAGCACTGCATCGACATGCTGGACCCCCAGACCTGTGATGCAGTACCCGTGCCCATCATCCGGAGATAGGAACCACCGCATCCAGAAATGCACAGTCTGCCCTGTCATCGCACGCACTGGTAGGAATACTGCTTTCTTAATGAAATCAGCTTAGCAGAGGTGCTCTTCAGTCTCTAGTGTGAGGCTCTGAAGCGAAAATCTAATGCTCTATTGTTTGATTTTAGTTTTTTTGTTTTTGCATGAATATAATCTATAGTTATATATGATTTTCATTGGGCTATTCTTCAGTACAAAAGGTTGTGTGCTTTTTTCACAGCAACAACAGTGTCTGTCTGAATCAAATAAGAAACATATTGTCTGTTAGTGACCTCTCCATTCAAATTCAAGCATTGTGTGCACTCAGCTCTTTCTCTTTGGGGCATTTGCTGACTGCCAGAATAATAATAAAACAAAAAAACATGGTATGATCACTGCATCTGGTAAACAACTTGAGACTTGAGGTTGGATTCCTGCCTGCCATGTACAGGATGTGGGTTGTGTTCTCAGCCATTGCTTGCGACATCTAATTTATTACCCTTTTCCCCTCGGAGATTGATAAAATGTAAAATAATCAGGTTTTAGAACTCTGTTTCAAAATGTAGCATGATTTATAACTAGAGAGATGTCATCTAACAGGCTGCTGCAAAATCTAGCACTTCTTTTTTTTTGTCACTCCCCTAATAATAAATTGGAAAGTACTCAAGTTTCTGCCTCGATCGTTGTGAAATCATGTTTAAAAAAATCATAATGGCAGCAGTTTTTTTATACACTTCTATTTTATAGTTAATGTATACACTGGGAAAAAATACATATACTTTGATCCAACTTTAAAAAATTTATGTATTTTTTTACAGCTAAACTTTGTAGTTTATCTCAAAGTATAATTTAACTTTGGTTCAAACTTTAAAATTTCATTTAATCAAAGTCAGAAATTCACACAAAGTAAAAAATATAATTTACTATATAGACCACTAATTATTTGTTATTATTTTTTATTTTGTATTTATCTTTTTTACCCTTACAACAAAGCATAGTTTTGCTTTGGACCAACCTAAAAAAAATGACTGTAATTTGTTACTGCTAAATTTATAATTTTTCCTCAAATCATAGTTTTGACTGTGTTGAAACTGAATAATTTAATTACATTTTTTCTGCCCAGGAAAGAAACAATTACATTCACGCAAAGGTAAAATGTTGTTTTTATAGATAATTAATTATTTTAATTGCTTTGGTTTAACTTAAAAAATTATTTTGGGAGTAAAAAAAACATTTATTTTTACTATAAAATCAAAGTAAAGTTGTACATTGGAATAAACTAAATACATGTAACATTAGTCTATGCCATTTCTAGTTATTTTATTTTCAAAATCTGAGGTAAACGTCATGGAAGATCAAACTCGGATTAGAAATTTATAAAAACTAAATAGCAGTAAATTTTTTGTAAGCTGTTTAGACAGAACTGTGTGTAGGTATAGTGTGTCCACGGCCATATTGGAGTGAAATAAACACAAGTGTCTTTTTTTTTTTATTTCCTGATGTTAAAATTAGGGTCAAATCCCAGCAATTTTGAGGCACACCACAACGTGACGTAGGAGTGCGGTATTTCCCGCCCACTGAATTAATTGACAGCCGTGTATTAACATGTCTCCATAGTAATATGTGTAATCGTATAAAGCAGGACTTGCAAAGAAACTGGAATTAAAAGATCTGTTCAACTCTCTGTGATCAGCTGCAGCTCAAGAGTTTTACAAGTTTACAACATTTTTAAAACAGTGCATATTTGTACAACGTAATAAATGTTTATGGCTCTGACACGCATGTGGGAACGGTGGGCGGGGAGAACCAGTTCATTTGCATTTAAAGGCACAGGCAAAAACAGCTATAGTGTTCTCAGACCTCAAAATTTACATATTCAGAAAGGTATAGTAAATGATCTGATGGGTATTTTAAGCTGAAACTTTTCAGACACATTCTGGAGACACCAAAGACTTATCTTACATCTTGAAAAAGCGGTAAAATAGGAGCCCTTTAAAGTAAAAATACTACATTGAGAAAAACTAACTACTTGGTAGGCTTTGTTAGTAATAGATAGCTAGATAGATGAAAGATTTACTGTTTAAAATGAAAGTGTAATGATTAAAATAAATGAAATTAAATGGTTGTGGGAATGCATTAAAATAAGAAATACTATGTCACCTTATGTTTAGTTGTGTTTTTTTTCTTTGCTTTTCAGTTGTCTTAGTTTTGAAGATAATTCAGTATAGCCTATTGGAGAGTTTTTGTTTTGAAACAGAGCTAGTGTACATAAAAAACATCAATATTGCAAACATTATGAAATGTGCTAAATATTTGACTATAGGTTTATGTCTTAAATGTGAGTATGTGGAGTTTGCATGTCCTCCCCGTGTTGGTGTGGGTTTGGCTCCGGTTTACCCCACCATCCAAAGACATGCGCTATAGGTGATTTGAATAAACTAAAACTGACCGTAGTATATGAGTGTGTGTGTGTGTGTGTGTGTGTGAATGTGATAGTGTATCGGTGTTTCCCAGTACTGGGTTGCTGCTGGAAGGGCATCTGCTGTTGGCGGTTCATTCCGCTGTGGCGACCCCTGATAAATAAAGGACTTAGCCGAAGGAAAATGAATGAATAAATTAATGTATGTTAAATCTTTGGCTGAAACTGCACTTATAACAGTATAATGAAAGTGAAACAAGCCGTTTCTTTTCTTTTTCATTAGAACAGGAAGGTACATGTTCATTTTTGAAATCCTTCAACATTTTTTGCGATGCATGTGAGATGGTCAAGACCACTGAACACTGTCGAGACACGCAGCTCCAGCATAAATTACATTCTGAAACTCCAACGTGTCTAAATTGATCAGTGTTAAAGCATGAAAACTCTTAACAGTAGTTGTCAAAAAACAAAGGAAGGCATACTGGCTTTTTTTTTTTTTTCAGGATCTCTGCTCTAGGGCAGATCTCAGCTAAAGATCAGGTATGAAGCTGATTTAGGTTTAAACCCTTTATGTTCTCTTGACAAGCCCTTAAAATGTGAGATTGTCTGAAGAGACTGCAAAACATGCATTTGTTTTCTACGAGCGGATGTTGCCTGAGGCTGGAGAGCCAATCACTGGATGTGACTCAACAGGTCGCTCCTTAAAAACACATTTATAGAGGAACATCTTAACTCTTTGGGCAAAGCATGCACGAGGGTTATCAAGACATCAGTGCAAAGAAACACAATACTTGAGAAGTGCAAAGTAATAAATCAAGCTGTCATTGCTTTTGGGATAAATATAGAATCATGAGGAAACAAAACCTCTTTCTGTATTTTTTAGGCCCAACACATTTTTTTCATGTACTAAGCAATGATGCAATAAATTAAATATAAGTTTTTTTTTTTTATCAAAGTATCCTATCAAACAATGCATCGCGATATCTTTAAAAAAAACAAAACAGTAGTGTGTTTTATCGGAAGCTTCTCACATATGGATTATCTTCTTAAGTGCATGGGTGCGCAGTGTGAAAATAACGATGACAGATTAATTAGGATATGCAGGGATCATCTTCTTAAGGCTGTCAACGTATGTGATTTATTTTTACAAGGCCGTACAGATTTTCCCATGCCTTTACCATCCATGCTTCATTACCTACGTCTTTCCTTGCTTTATGTTTCTTTCTTTGGCTTCTATAGTACGTATTTTGGATGACAGGACTGGTGATGAACAGATTGTGTATTTTATTCACAGTCTAGTATAGACTGGTTTCCAGGATAAAGCAGACAGGTGATGAATTTACTTTGGTAGCTTTTTACTAATGAAGCCAACATTATTAAATGGGCTATAACGTTATGACTTTAAGTAATGTTATAATGCTGCTAGTTCCATAATGCTATTCAATAGCAGCATTCTTTTAATAACGTTGGCTTCATTAATAAAAAGCTACCAAAGGAAAATCATCATCTGTCTGCTTTATCCTGAAATATTTTAGATTTATATATTTTAAATACTTTTAGATTATTGAATTTATTTGTGCTGTAATATTTCTTTCAATCAAATTAGAATTATTAATTATTAAAAATGTTGTCTGATTTGATTATTTGTCTTATTTAAACCATTTTAATATAATAAAATTTTTGTATAGTTTAATTACTTTTTTAGGGATTATTTTAATTTATTCTAATTTATTTAGTTGTATGTTTTTAATACTAATATATGTTTATTTATCTTGTTAACTTTTACTCATTCTTATATATTATTATTTTAATTCAATTATGTATTAGTTTATGCTTTATCTTTAAACATTTCCCTGCACTCGTAGCACTTTTTGGAGCCCAGTTTGACAACCACAGATCTAAAATACGTGACATCTTGCCATAATGATCTACAATTTCTGAGTAATCTAACCAGCATTGTTGATTTCTTTTCTGAGTTTGTTTTATAACCCAACTACCCCGTAAGCTTGTTTTGCAACAGATAACTCTGTATGTCCAGCTGGTGACTAAGTTTAAGTTGTGACAACTAAATCTACGCTGTTTGTACACTCAAAAAAGTCAACAAGCCACTTGCTCGATTTGCAAAATACAAATGTGTCCTATGGAAAAGAATGGAATGAGTTTAGTTCTGTTAAATGATTCATTCTAGTTGTTTGAAACTAAATGAAGAAATAATCAAATGAATTAGATGAGAACTTGTTGATTCAATGAGATTTAAGCTCTTCATATGAACGACTCTCTCTGGGGAGTTAATGTGCGCCTCCATCACAGTAGGTGGCGGTATGCACTTATAAGCTCATAAGAAGAAGTCACAGCGCATGCTTAGCTTAACAGACTGAACTTTTGGATTTCTGCAGTTGTGGTGTTCCACATATATACATATGGATAACTTATTCTTGGCACAAGTAACTTGGAGACAAAAACAAAAATGCACTTGGAGTTGACGATTTAATTTTTGCACTGTTCCCTTCAATCAAGCTACTGAGGCATGAGCTCTCCTAGACAGCGGTTATGACACTGTTCCTTTAAATGGGGTGCTAGAGCAAGTAAGCTCAGAGTGGAACAATCACTGATGCTCAGTACATAATTTTTTTGTAATTGGTATTTTATTAAATGCCATTGTTTTCTTCTGTGTTACTATTTAACAGCTTTAAAAAGTTATTTACAAATGCTCTTGTTATAAGTTTATGTTTATCTGTGTTTATCTAAGTTAAGAACTTCAATGCTGCTAAGACAAATCTAATTGAAGCAACAAAATAGATTTTAATAACCATACATGGACAAAACTGGAACTTGTTGATGTAACATGGAAGAATCTTGTTAAGTGCTTTACTGATATTGAGCGAATAAGAATGAATTCAATCAGATAAACACAACATAAATATTTTAATTCAATTAGCTGCGAAGAAGTTACACAGACCTGTTAAAACCATGTTTAATTTACACTTTTATATTGTGTTCATATAACACATTCACAGCAGTTCACGTTTACTTGGTTTGTTTAGATGCACAATGGGTGCTACGATTAAATCATGTTGATTCAACAATTTTTTTTTGAGTGTACTTTTTTTTGGAGATTATTTAACTTTAGTGCTGCCAACTAAGACAAATCTAATTGAAGTAACACAACAGATTTAAATAACCATACATGGACAAGACAGAAACTTGTTGATGTAACAAGGAAGAATCTTGTTGAGTTGAAGTGCTTTACTGACATTGAGAATATATGAATGAATTCAATCAGATAAACACAACACAAACATTTTAATTCAATTAGCTGCAAAGAAGTTACACAGACCTGTTAAAACCATGTTGAATTTACACATTTATATTGTGTTCATATAACACATTCACAGCAGTTCAAGTTTACTTGGTTTGTTTAGATGCACAATGGCTGCTAAATCATGTTGATTCAACAAATTATTAGTTTTAGTGTAGAGCAAGTCTGCACTGTTGCAAAAAGTATTGATCCGCATGAACACAAAAAGTCAACAGCATTTGTCGAAACGCATCCTGTTTTTCTATCTGAGATTTTTCAGGAATACTCCTAAAGGTAAATCTGGTTTCTGTGTTCTTACATGTGCCATGCTTTTCCTCCAAATAGTCAAATATGTTTTGAATACGGAAGCCATAATTTTAATTATTTTCAAATCCCACATTTTGGATTACAAAATCAGTCTTATGTTGCATGAGTATATTTTTTGGCAATAGCCAACAATACATTATATGAGTCAAAATTATTGATTTTTTTATGCCCAAAAAAAATACTAGTTTTGTGGTCCAGGGTCACATATATTGTTTGATTTATTTTATTTTTTTTGCATAAATATATCTATAGTTGAATGATTTTCATTGGGCTGTTCTGCAGGACAAAATGTTTTGTGCTTTTTCACAGCAACAACAGTGTTTGTCTAAATCAAATAAATAACATATTGTCTGTTAGTGACCTCTCCATTCAAATTCAAGCATTGTGTGCACTCAGCTCTTTCTCTTTGGGGCATTTGCTGACAGCCAGAAGAATAATAAAACAAAAAAGCATGGCATGATCACTGCATCTGGTAAACAACTTGAGACATGAGCAATTGATAAAAAGTGAAACCGTTTCTACAATTTTTTGTGTAAACAAGTATTTTACAGTACTTTAAAACTACTCAAAAATGTCTCTGTCAATGTTTTCAAACAATTATATTTGATTTACCAAAGTCACACAAGTGCCAATTTCACATCTGTCACATCCATAATGAAGCTTTTCCTCATAAATGCAAAAATGTCAAACAAAATAAAATCAATCATTTTTGTTCTATAGAGAGCCAACTCTTCTCCTTTTGATTAGCATAATTTCTTTTGGGTTGTGCAGTTTAATTCACAGAATTTCTACAAAGTATGTTGTATACTGTAAACTTGCAAACTTTTTTGGTCACATCCATAACACATGTTTATTTTACTCAATTAAAATAAAAAAAATGTTTACAGATGATATATTTCTGATCCCATAACTCTGTGGTTAGTTGTTTTGGAAAATGTAAACAGATGTTTCAATATAATGTTAAGGTAGGCTATTTTCTCAGTGAATTTATGTTTTGAGTTTTTACTGCAAATGTCACATCCATAACGCTGGAATTGCTCATAAGCCACTATAATATTATGTTAGTGATTGTTAGTTCATTGTTATGTAATTCCTAAGATGAAGCTGGTAGTCTATGTTATATTTGGTCTTTCTCTTTGCATGTAATTCGGCAGGTTTTTGTTTTTACAATTTTATTTTCTGCCATGCAAAAATCGCACATTTAAATGCTTAGAAGAGTAAAAGCAAGCTGCTTCTCAACATTCGTTATAATAATAAGAGGTATCGTCTGTTGCTGTTGTTTTCAAAATAAACACAAGGCTTAAATGATCAAGACTACTGTGACATTTTTGGGTGTTTATTTAAATTGATTACATTACTTTCCATTCGGTTTAGCCTTGGAGCTGGTGGTCAGAGAGTGTGATGCATGTAAACAAGAGTGTTGTTCTGGTTTTTAGTTAATAACAGCGCTTATACCATAGGTCTCAAACTGGATTCCTGGAGGGCCGCAGCTCTGCACAGCTTTGCTTCAACCATAATCAAACACAGCTGATCCAACTAATCAAGGTGTTCAAGAATACAAGTGTCTAGTAGTCGTAAACACCTTGATTAGTTGGATCAGCTGTGTTTGATTAGGGTTGAAGCAAAGCTGTGCAAAGCTGTGCAGGAATTGAGTTTGAGACCTATGGCTTATACTGACTCTGGAGTCTGTAGAGAGTTTCGAGGACAATTAGATTTAGATCAAATGCTGATGTCTAGACAAGATGACAGCACTGATCACTGGGCAGAAAGAGAACACTGCTGTCTTTCAAGTCAATAAGTAGTGAATTCAGATACAATGTATCACCTCATAATGTAAAAACTGGATATTTCTGAATTTTGATGCTTTGTTCCTTTTTGATCTAAATATTAAGATTGAGTATAAAATGTGATTCATTAGTCGTGATTATTTGTTGCTTAAGTTAGTTATGCATACACTCAATATAATAATTTGTTGAATCAACATGATTTAGCAGCTATTGTGCATCTAAACAAACCAGTAAACTTGAACTGCTGTGAATGTGTTATATGAACACAATATAAATGTGTAAATTCAACATGGTTTTAACAGGTCTGTGTAACTTCTTTGTAGCTAATTGAATAAAAATATTTATGTTGTGTTTATCTGATTGAATTCATTCTTCTTCACCCAATGTCAATAAAGCACTTCAACTCAACAAGATTCTTCCTTGTTACATCAACAAGTTTCGGTCTTGTCCAAGTATGGTTATTAAAATCTATTTTGTTGCTTCAATTAGATTTGTCTTAGTTGGCAGCATTGAAGTTCAGGATAAAACATGCAAACAATTTAACATTTTTATTTTGTCATTAGACATTAACAAAGTTCAAACTGTATTTTTCACTTTGAGGTCTCCATTAAAGTAACAATGTGTAAAACATTTAGCCAAGAAAACCTTGGCTCTTAAGAAACCTGATAACCAGGCAACCAACACTTTAATTTTGTCTTAACAACAAACCTTAGCCTGACAACCAGAAAAACAAACATTTACATGGATGATCAGACATTTGTCATTTTGCTCTTAATTTCTAAAAATGAATCCATTATAACTGCCCTTTTGAATTGTGAAACATTGGCTTGACAAAACAAACTAAAAAATAACAGTAACATGAATGAACATGCATTTGTAACAATAAGTAAACATTTGTGATCTTTTTTTTTTAGCTGTAACAAACTAATTAATACTTAATAACTTGCAGCCAGCTCGCTGTGATTTCACCAAATTACCAATAAAGCTATATTGCCTCACATCCTCACAATATGTCTCAAAGTATTTTTTTGGCAGTTAAGTTAAACCATGGCGTGAGAACATTTATACATTAACACAGATAAACATAAAATTATAACAAGAGCATTTGTAAATAACTTTTTTAAAGCTGTAAATCTCAACAAAAAACAATGGTATTTATAAAATACCGATTGTTCCACTCCCAAAATATATTTGAACCAGCTACAATCAGTTGTCAACACTGTTGCAATATCAGTCCATTTAAAACACTGCATCTTTACTAATTATGCAGAGTTTACTTGCTCTAGCACCCTATTTAAATGAACAGTGTCATAACCGCTGTCTAGGAGAGCCTCTGTCCAGCTACAAATGCATCTTCTTCATTTAGTCACTAAATCAGTCTTGTTCAAACTCAAGCTCCAGTGTTCATGCCCCAGTAGCTTGTTTGAAGGGAACAGTGCAAAAATTAAATCGTCAACATGCAAAAGGAACTCCAAGTGCATTTTTGTTTTTGTCTCCAAGTTACTTGTGCCAAGAATAAGTTATCCATATGTATATATGTGGAACACCACAACTGCAGAAATCCAAAAGTTCAGTCTGTTAAGCTAAGCATGCGCTGTGACTTCTTCTTATGACCTTATAAGTGCATACCGCCACCTACTGTGATGGAGGCGCACATTAATTCACCAGAGAGAGTCGTTCATATGAAGAGCTTAAATCTCATTGAATCAACAAGTTCTCATCTAATTCACTTGATTATTTCTTCATTTAGTTTCAAACAACTAGAATGAATCATTTAACAGAACTAAACTCGTTCCATTCTTTTCCATAAGACACATTTGTATTTTGCAAATCGAGCAAGTGGCTTGTTGACTTTTTTGAGAGTAGGTTTTTTATAGTAGCTCTTATGTCCAGTGTTGTGTTTGTATTTAAGATTAATTTATGTAGCACCGTTGTCCTGCAAGACACAACATTTCGTTCTTCTGTATGTCCACACATGTAGCGGAATGACAATAAAGCTTGACTTGACGTGACTTGAAGGCACTTGCTTTCATTAAAAATTGCAATGATTTGACTAAACAAATTCTTAGTTAGGCTTTGTCACAAATGTAATATATTCACATATGGGGAGCCAAAATTTTTAGTGGAGCTGGGTAGAATTTTGAGGGGCTAGAGTCCCCCTAAAATCGGTCTAGCAACGCCCATGTACAAATATGAAATGCATCTTCATATGAAACAATGATACTGGAAATTTAAATATACACGAAATATAACCAGCATTTTTTATATATATTTTTTCAATTGTACTTTTTAATGCTCAATGTAAAAACATGATTTCATTCATTCGTTCATTTTCCTTTGGCTTAGTCCCTTATTTATCAGGGGTTGCCACAGCGGAATGAACCGCCAACTATTTTGGCATATGTTTTATGCAGCGCATGCCCTTCCAGCTGCAACCCAACCCATACACACTCACATTCACACACATACACTACGGCCAATTTAGCTTATTTAATTCACCAATAGTGCATGTGTTTGGACTGTGGGGGAAACCAGAGCACCCGGAGGAAACCCACGCAAACACAGGGAGATGCCAATGCAATGAAATGCCAATTGACCCAGCCGGGACTCGAACCAGCGACCTTGCTGTGAGGCGACAGTGCTAACCACTGAGCCACTGTGTCGCCCTGCGAAGAAGTGTTATCTTACAGTATTTAGCTTTGTTGCTCATTAAAGGAAGTCTTTTGATCAATCTCCACACCTACGCTCACCTTCCAGTTAATGAAGCTTCATGTTTAACAAAAGTATTTACTTTGCATCAACCTTTTTGAGAAATTATTCTAACATTTCTCTCTTTCTTTTCTGCCACAGGCTGTGGGAATGAAATGAAGTATGAGATGCCCCCGAGACACTGCTGACTGACAGGTTAAGCTAACACATGCTCAGACACATGCATCTTCAGAAGGCTTCGCACACTTAAACTGACAGGCTGATCGAGATGTTTGAACAAACAGAGCAATGTTTTGATAGCGTGACAGTGTTTGCTATTCACAAGAGAAAGTATCTGCTGGAACAGGAGAAAGTATTTTTTTAATTAT
>CAIGQV010000641.1:4622804-4710960 GCA_903798115.1 Danio jaintianensis | reverse complement strand
TCTCTCAGATATCAGGGAAACGCTCTGTGATACTGTCAAATGAAGCCCAGAAGGAGAAAGTTAAACTGGTCAGAGCTTTCAAAGATGAGCGCAGAGCAGCTCTTGATTCCCGACACAGGTATCTCATCTCAGTCATTGCAGAGGCGATCAGCCTGGCGGACATGGAAGTTGAGGAAGCTATGCTCGCGGATGATAAGGTGTGTAAAATATGATACTGTTGACTAGGGCTGCACATTATATCACCAAAGAAATTATGTTATTGCAAAAATAGTATATGCAATATACATATCGCGGTTGGGTGAAGTGAAGTTTTATAAACTAATTTCGAGAGGATCACGTGATATAATTGATCGCAGCTGGTCTCTCATGTGTAATCAGTGATAGTCCAATCAGATTGATCCAAGCCTACAATAAATAGACCGATTTCACCCTACTGCCTTATCTTCGTTTTGGAAGAATCCCCCCTTCCACCCCATCTCCTCCTTTTTCTCCTTTACCAGGGGGAGCGCTCGAGACCTACCTGATCTCGGACCCCCTTACATGCTAATTGACCAGACGGGAGCCCTGGGCTCAATTATCTCCGAGCTCAGGGTCCTCTCCCGGAACAGCATGCCAAACCTGCAAATAGCGTCAAGCAATATCTAAGTGTGAACTCTTGAAATTACATTTATTTTATGCATTGGTTGTTGATCTAAATCAGATGGGGCCTTACTATCTGTAGTAAGCCCAGTAGTTGCTGTTCTGCTATTGGATGGAGCGAAATTTATGATTCATTGAATTTAATGAGTGAATTTAATGAGTTTTCGTCAAAGGCGAATCTAGAGCTGAAAATAAATACTTATGGCGGGAGTCAAGACGAGAGAGGAAAATGACAACAGACAATAAGAGCCATTTTTGACTCATTCATAGCATTTTAAATGTTTGCACCTTGATGCAGTTTTTTTTTGTCTGAATTAGAATTAATTAGATCTGAAAAATATCTTTACCACTTTATTTTTATATTACTACTTTAAAAAAAAAAAAAAAAATTTTAAAGGAAATATCATATCGTAAGAAATATCGTTATTGCAATACTCCGCAACAATATCGCATATTTTCCCAGTATTGTGCAGTCCTACTGTTGACATTCTCAATACCACAAAAACATTCACTTGGTGCGTATAAATGTGTGAACTTTTACTCTGCAGTTCTACATGATCGAGGAATTCTTCTCAGCCAATGGTTCAAAAAGTCTAATGTTGTTCTACCAAATTACTGAATCGGTAAAACATTCAACTTGACTGTCAAATATCCTAAAAGCATTTGCCTGCCCTTATACAAACAAGTCAATTTCTGCCTGTATTTCACCATAGTCCAATTCTGGGAATGATACCTCAAATGTAGCCAAAGGACAGAAAAAGCTGTTCATCACATCAGGCGATAATGAGGTACAGTAACAACTCTTGTACACTGTAGGACAGTGAATCACAGTTGTTTTCAGTCTGCAATGTGTAGTTATTTATTATTAGCATTTGCATGTTAGGGACGAACACAAGCACCGAAATTACAGTTACTCTTTTAACAAAGCCCACACTACCATTAAAATTTTGAGGTCAGTGAACTGTTTATCAATCCTTTAAAGAATCCTGAGAAAACTAGTATTTGCAAAAAAAAATGCATAGTGAGAATGATTTAACTGGAGCACTAAATTGGTTTAATAATGATTTCCGAAGAATCATGTGACACTGAAACCTGAAATGATGACAAAACAGGTTGTTCCAGTCATACAATGAATGCATTTAGTAGCTTTGGATTGACAGCATGTTCTAAATGGCGAGTGACTAAGTACCATATATGCCTGTTGCTAAGGAGAAAAACAATGAACGGCATTACTCTTCACTGATTGCAGGGTCTTACCGGGCAGTGTTTGTTTTTCTTGAGAATCACAGACAAGGCCATAACAACTACAAACATATCTCAGGTCAGTTTGTGCGTGTGCGTGTGAGGTTATAACTGGCCATGCTGGTATCATCTATGAGAGTATTTGATTGTCTTATGTCATTCTCTGCAGGAGGTGAATTTTGGGAGGCTTGACTGCTCAGAGTCAAGTATCCTGCACAATCTGGAGTTTCTTTTTACTCAGGTCATGAACCAAGCCCTCAAGTCGCAAGAGGTATAATATATGATTCATTGAATTTAGTGAGTGATGCTTGGGAAATAGGCAATCAAAGGCTCCATTTACTATTGGTATTAAGATGGGTTTCTGTCAGTCCAGTCACTGATGTAAGTAACATTAAATACAGCTGTAAACTGGCTCTTAATAGTTCATTCATCGCCATGGTGTTCTTCATTCAATAGTACTCGTAAATCACACTTTTTGAGTGCTTTTGCAAAAGTGATGTAGAGCATGACGGAATCTGAACACAAGTGGTCTCGAGATGCATTTCAATGCATGTTAATCACTTGTGATCAGATTACTGTAAACACGTTTTAGTACCACATTGGTGTAACATATACACTCACTGGCCACTTTATTAGGTACACCTGTCCAACTGCTTGTTAACGCAAATTTCTAATCAGCCAATCACATGGCAGCAACTTAATGCATTTAGACATGTAGACATGGTCAAGACGATCTGCAGCAGTTCAAACCGACTTTGAATGTGGCATGGTTGTTGGTGCCAGACAGGCTGGTCTGAGTATTTCAGAAACTGCTGATCTACTGGGATTTTCACGCACAACCATCTCTAGGGTTTACAGAGAATGGTCAGAAAAAGAGAAAATATCTAGTGAGCAGCAGTTCTGTGGGCGCAAATGCCTTGTTGATGCCAGAGGTCAGAGGAGAATGGCCAGACTGGTTCGAGCTGATAGAAAGACAACAGTAACTCAAATAATCACTCGTTACAACCGAGGTATGCAGAAGAGCATCTCTGAACGCACAACACGTCAAACCTTGAGGCAGATAGAAGACCACACTGGGTGCCACTGCTGTCAACTAAGAACAGGAAACTGAGGCTACAATTCACACAGGCTCACCAAAATTGGACAATAGAAGACTGGAAAAACGTTGCCTGGTCTGATGATTCTCAATTTCTGCTGCGAAATTCAGATGGTAGGGTCAGAATTTGGCGTCAACAACATGAAAGCATGGATCCATCCTGCCTTGTGTCAACGGTTCAGGCTGGTGGTGGTGGTGTAATGGTGTGGGGAATATTTTCTTTGGCACTCTTTGGGCCCATTAGTACCAATTGAGCATCGTGTCAACGCCACAGCCTACCTGAGTATTGTTGCAGACCATGTCCATCCCTTTATGACCACAGTGTACCCATCTTCTGATGGCTACTTCCAGCAGGATAACGCGCCATGTCATAAAGTGCGAATCATCTCAGACTGCTTTCTTGAACATGACAATGTGTTCCAGATCTTAATCCAATAGAGCACCTTTTGGATGTGGTGGAATGGGAGATTCGCTTCATGGATGTGCAGCCGACAAATCTGCAGCAACTGTGTGATGCTATCATGTCAATATGGACCAAAATCTCAGAGGAATATTTCCAGTACCTTATTGAATCTATGCTACGAAGGATTAAGGCAATTCTGAAGGCAAAAGGGGGTCCAATCCGGTACTAGTATGGTGTACCTAATAAAGTGGCTGGTGTGTGTATGCACGTATAATAAAAAATATGTATATCATACACAAACATTTGTCAAAAACACCTGTAGAAACTCCCCTAAATTTCCTATATTAACAAAAGCATCATTAGAGGAAAGGTTTGTGACAATGAAAGGACAAAGTACATTTATGAGCATTAGTGAAGTTACGTAGAGAAATGTTAGACTACTATCAGAAGAACCAGAACCAAAACAAACATATCAATCGTACCTTTTCTTCAGGACTGGGGAGCTATAAAAGATGGCCAAATGAACCCAGATGTGCAAGACTTTCTGAGATCTGTGGATAAGTTCACTTTTACCCTCTCTTCTGTGATGAGGAACATGCAGGAAAAGTTTAAGCTTCATCACATCCCATCAGCCCCTGATCTGAGTCACATACAGAAGCCTGAAGATTATAGCCATGCAGGTACAAAGTTAAATAAATCACAATGGCTCTTTCTTTTAATCTCAAAGTAATATTTTTTTCCAGAAGCCTTAACACAAGTTTTCTTGCATACTGTTACTTTTTATTTTATTTTATTTAATTAAATTAAATTGTTATTATTTTATTTTGTTATTATTTTGTAATTTTTTTTTGTTAATTTAAATGTAAATTTTTTATTTAAATTTTTTTCATTTTACTTCATTCATTCATTATTTTATTTTATTATTATTTTGTTATTATTATTATTATTTTATTATTATTTTTATTTCATTCCATTTTATTTCATTCATTCATTCATTATTTTATTTTATTTTAATATTTGTTTTATACACAAATCATGATAACCATAAAAATACAAAGCACAACATAAACTCGTTTATTTACATATATGTTTTCATAATTACTATCTCACAATTTTTTTTTCACATTTTTGGGTTTAAGCTAATAACTCAGAGCTGGTTGAAGATCTGGAAGCAGTGCTGTTACACTGGGCCAAGCAGATCGAGCAAGTGTTGACAGAGAGTGAACGCATTAGGAGAGAGTCAGATGATATTGGACCCTCAGCAGAGCTGGCACACTGGAAGCGCAGAATGATCACCTTCAGCAGGTACCATCCATTCAAACGTGCATTTTTCTTCAGTTACTGTATACATCTTTACACATATTTATTAAATGCACTGTTTATTTGTGTTTGTTTTTAGCCTTATGGATGAAATCAAGGATCCCTATGTGAAGATGGTTATTGGCATATTGCATGCAGCTAAGTCCAAGACCATGAGCAAATGGAAAGAACTGGTCAGTTCAGTAGATGTTATGTTCTGCTTTGCATTTTAATACATTAATACATTCTGTAATGCAATATTTTAAAATCAATGTTTTTCATTAAAACATACCTCCAAATTTCCAAAACCTTGAAAAAAGTACAAGAGATAGTTATTTAGATTAAAGGGACAGTTCACCCAAAACTGGAAATTCTGGCATCATTTACTCACCCTTTACTTGTAGCAAACATGTAGAAGTTATTTTAAAACACAAAAGAACACAAAAAAGAACACAAAAGAAGTTATTTTAAAAAATGGTGGAAACCTGTAACTATTGACTTCCATAGTATTTGTTTTTCTTACTATGGAAGCCAATGGTTACAGGTTTCTAACATTTTTCAAAATATCTTCTTTTGTTGTTCAACAGAAAAAGGAAAGTAGTAAATGCTGAGTACATTTTTTATTTTTGGGTGAACTATCCCTTCAATATTAACATATTAAACTCATCACAATAGACATGCATTATCAAAGAATGCTGTAATTAGTTTTTTTCATTCTACTGGAGTAAGAATTGTATTTTATTGTGCACTTATTAACAGACTGACATGTTTGTATTATGCTGCTTTTATTTATAGGATGCCAATATTACGATTGTAGCCAATGAGGCTAAAGATAATGTGAAATATCTGTCTACCCTTGACAAGTTCTTTGAACTTTTGGAAAAAAGCACTCCGGTAAGTTCTTCAGTAAAAAAAAAATCTTCAGTAAAATAAGTTATGTAACTAAGAGTGCCTTTAATCAGACACTTTTGTGTGAGTGTCACATTATGAAATATAAAAAAGGAATATCAGAAGCTTTTATATTGAGCCAGATTTAAAAAAACAGGGCTAATTAGCATGATAGCTAATTAATGGGTAATGCCATAAAATGCAATAGGATGGGAAAGTTCTTCAGGTGATGATAATCTGTGTAATCTACTATCAAAACAGGTACAAAATTGGTTCAGACATGCTTTTTTAGAGTGTTAAATGATGGTAAAATGCCAAACTGACAACTGCAAAACCTACTGTAATTAGCTTTGCATAATTCATTAAAATACTATCTTCCCATACATTTTGCATCTAAATAGTAAATTCCTACAAATATATGCAATGAGGTCAGCCATAAAAATCACTGTGTTCGCTTTCCTAATGTTTCACTGCATGTATTTAGTACAGAGTAGTTCAAGATGGCTTGTGCTGGTACAAGCTATTAGTAGGCCCACACAGAATCTGCACGTGCAGAAATCCGCAAATTTTTAGCCCGTCATTGAGTCTATTTATTTGCTTGTGTAAATCTGTGTAAATTTATATTTATTCAGTTCTTAAATTAATTTCAATAATATTATTGACTGATATTAAAATGTTCATATGATTTATTATACAATACAGTTTTATTCATTCATTCATTTTCTTTTCGGCTTAGTCCCTTTATTAATCTGGGGTGGCCACAGCGGAATGAACCGCCAACTTATCCAGCATATGTTTTACGCAGCGGATGCCCTTCCAGCTGCAACCCATTACTGGGAAACATCCATACACTCCCATTCACACACATACACTACAGACAATTTTAGCTTACCCAATTCACCTAAAGCGCATGTCTTTGGACTTGTGGGGGAAACCGGAGCACCCGGAGGAAACCCACGCGAACACGGGGAGAACATGCAAACTCCACACAGAGGCTCGAACCAGTGACTTTCTTGCTGTGAGGCGACAGCGCTACCCACTGCGCCACCGCGCCGCATACAATACAGTTTGTAAAGTAATATTTTCTGTCTTTTAGTAAATATATAAATGACTTGTTTTGTTTACCAGATAAGTGGATCTAATTGGATTTGCATTGTAAACATTAAATAAAAGTTAAGAAGGTATTATTCTTTATTTCATATATTAAGATTTTAGTTACGATACTCCCAAAATCCTTCCGCATAAATCCGCAGATTTTTTGCAAAATTCTGTGCAGAAATACAAAAAATGTCTGCATATTCTGTCTGGCCCCCTCTATTAGTAAATCCGGCCAAAATCAGTTCAAATGGAATATTTAACCCTTGTGCAATGTTCAGATTTATTACCATTTCCTTATGTTTGGGATGAAAACATCAACTAAATTAAACTGCTGTAAAAATGTATCAGATAAATATATATTTTTTAATAGTTTTTTGCATAAATCTGTTAATCAACCTCGGTCCTGATCAAAACTACTAAATGTTGAAATAAAAATAATACAGGATTTTGACACTTTAATTGCCAAGTTCATAAATGATGTCACTGATTTGGTGAAAAAAAACATACAAAAAGACTTATCTTCAATATGAAAAGTAATTGTGGATTGGATTTTTTTTACCTTTTATCACAATCTTGTATATGTGAAAGAATAGTAACAACATTGCCTTTGATGAATTGTTAGATTTTGTGCAAAATAAGATTTAGTTTTTCTCCCTAATTTAGGTAAGATCTCATTTTGATGGTCCCTATTGCACATTTTGTTGACTACAAATTAGTAGACTTAATATCTGCTGATACTGCTCCTTCAACAGACATTTAACTGACTATCAGTAACTTTGCAAGTACATGTCAACTTACACTAACCTAACCCTAACCCCAACCTAACAGTCTACTTATATTCTAATGAGAATTAGTTGGCATGTAGATGCAATGTAACTTAAATTCAACAAAATGCGTTAAAGGGACCATCAAAATAAAGTGATACCGTAATTTACTGTTCGTGGCTTTTTTTGGCCCATTGACTTCCATTATAACCACATTTTTTAATTGCAAAGCCATGAAACCATATACAGTGGTCAGCATATATGAGTACACCCCATTTTGAAAATGATTATGTTTATCCATTTCTCAGTAAATATGGGTAACATATATTGGTGCATTTGAACAAAACAGATTTACAGATATATCACAGAACATCTTTAGAAATGGAAAGATAATACATTTAAATTCATGCAAAATATTGCAAAAAAAAAAACAAAACAAAAAAAAAACTACAACATTTTAACAACATTGTATATATATTTTTGTTTCTCTTGATTTTTCCTATTTTTGAAAATTTAATTAATATTTTTCCCTAACATATAAATTTGGCCTACTAATTTTCGAACCATTATTGTAAGTTATTTTGTTAGATAAGCTTCAGATTTGGCTTCAGTACTGACTAAACTAATGTAAATGCACAAATATAATATTGTAAAGCTTCCTATAGAAAATCTTAATTTAAATGAGAGATTTGTTGGGGGTGTACTCATATATGCTGAGCACTGTAATTATGCATTCTTGATTGTTGGTGGTTTTCCCTATTGAGAAGAGGTCAAATTTGTCCTTTTTACTATTGATCATCAGTTGGCACCATAAACCCTTAAGATTGGCCTGTGCAAAAAAAAAAAAATAGTTTCTGGATTTTATATGGAGTTATATTGAGTATAACAGCAAATTATAGTTTGTGTGTGTGTCTGTGAGAGTGTGAAAGTGACCTTTGCGCACTTACCTTGATGCGTCTTAATGTGTGTATATTTTGATTGTCTGTTCCAGACCTCCATGCTGAAACACATTCCCAAACTGATGAACAGCATACACATGATTCATAGAGTGTCTCAATTTTACAACACCTCCGAACACATGACATCGCTCTTTGTGAAAGTCACTAATCAAATGGTAACCACCTCCAAAGCTTATCTCTGCCAGGGGGTGACGAAAGTCTGGGAGTTGGACAGGTTAGTGTTACGTAAGATGCAGCTAAAGCTCTTTAGAACTGTGTTTATAAATGCTAATAGACAAAATGCATTGATCTCTATTGCAATTTTAGAAAGGAATTGCTCAAGAGGATGAAAGAATGTATTGAGTTGAACCAGGAGTACCAGCAATGCTTCCACCAAATGAAGGAGAAAATACAGCAGAACCCTCATGAACGGCAATTAGAATTAAGGTCTGTCAATAAAAGCTTTAGAGTCAAGTTGAAATTGAAGTTACGTTATATTTACTTTTGCAACTCAGCTCTTATGTCTTTTGTCACTAGTGAAAACTACATCTTCGGAAAGTTTGACACATTCTGCAAACGTCTGGAGAAGATAACAGACATGGCCACGACTCTCGAAGATTTTTCAGGCCTGCAGTTTATGAAATTTGAAGGTGTTGAGAAAATATACATGCGCTACCAAAACATCGTGTCCACCATCAAATCCAAAAACTACAATGTGCTTGACCATCGCAAATTAGAGGTTAGAATGCGTATTAATTTATACTGTTTGATTTGTATGTTTGACTTGAGCCATCTCTCATATTATTTATTTAATTATTTATTATTTATTTTTAGTTTGACAATGATTACACAGAGTTCCGAAATCAAATCCAGGTGCTTTATCAGTCTGTTGATGCACTGATTAACACATGGCTTCAACGACCACTCACTGTAAGGGCATTTTACACATATCATTAGTCTGACGTTTGAAGGACTCATCTGTTCATTACAGCTCATGACTGATATAATAAATAAATACAGTGCATCCGGAAAGTATTCATAGCGCTTCACTTTTTCCACATTTTTTTTTGTTACAGCCTTATTCCTAAATGGATTAAATTCATTTATTTCCTCAAATTTCTACACACAATACCCCATAATGACAATGTGAAAAAAGATTTTCTGAAAGTGTTGCTAATTTATTAAAAACAAAAAATGAACATGAAAAATCACATGTACATAAGTATTCACAGCCTTTGCTCAATACTTTGTTGATGCACCTTTGGTAGCAATTACAGCCTCAAGTCTTTTTGAATATGATGCCACAAGCTTGGCACACCTGTCTTTGGGAATTTTTGCCCATTCCTCTTTGCAGTACCTCTCAAACTCTATCAGGTTGGATGGGAAGCGACGGTGTACAGCCATTTTCAGATCTCTCCAGAGATGTTTAATAGGATTTAGGTCTGGGCTCTTGTGAAGCCATTCCATTGATATTTTGGTGGTGTGCTTTGGGTCATTGTCCTGCTGGAAGATGAACCGTCGCCCCAGTCTGAGGTCAAGAGCACTTTGAAGCAGGTTTTCATTCAGGATGTCTCTGTACATTGCTGCATTCATCTTTCTCTCTATCCTGACTAGTCGTCCAGTTCCTGCTGCTGAAAAACATCCCCACAGCATGATTCTGCCACCACCATGCTTCACTGTAGGGATGGTATTAGCCTTGTGATGTGTGGTGCCTGGTTTTCTCCAAATGTAACACCTGGCATTCACTCCAAAGATTCAATTTTAGTCTTATCAGACCAGAGAATTTTGTTTCAGATGCCTTTTGGCAAATTCCAGGCGGGCTGCTATGTGCTCTTTACTAAGGAGTGGCTTCCGTCTGGCCACTCTACCATACAGGCCTGATTGGTGGATTGCTGCACAGATGGTCGTCCTTCTGTAAGGTTCTCTGACTAAGGCCCTTCTCCCCCAATCACTCAGCTTAGATGGCCGGCCAGCTCTAGGAAGAGTCATGGTGGTTCCAAACATCTTCCACTTACGAATGATGGAGGCCACTGTGCTCATTGGAACTTTCAGAGCAGCAGAAATTTTTCTGTAACCTTCCCCAGCCTTGTTCCTCAAGACAGTCCTGTCTCGGAGGTCTACAGACAATTCCTTTGTCTTCGTGCTTGGTTTGTGCTTTGACATGCATTGTCAACCCTGGGACCTTATATAGACAGGTGTATGCCTTTTTTAAATCATGTCCAATCAACTGAATTTACCACAGGTAAACTCCAATTAAGCTGCTGAAACATCTCAAGAATGATCAGTGGAAACAGAATGTACCTGAGCTTAATTTAGAGCTTCACTGCAAAGGCTGTGAATACTTATGTACATGTGATTTTTCAGGTTTTTTATTTTTAATAAATTTGCAACAATTTCAAAAAATCTTTTTTCACATTGTCATTATGGGGTATTGTGTGTAGAATTTTGAGGAAATAAATGAATTTAATCCATTTTGGAATAAGGCTGTAACATAAAAAAGTGTGGAAAAAGTGAAGCGCTATGAATACTTTACGGACGCACTGTATATTCCTCCTACACTGAAAAAATCAATTTTATTGATTTCACCCACAGACTGAACAGGTCCTTGAGCTGTTGTCCAGATTTGAGAACGGTGTGGGCAGACAAATGGACCTCAACCAGAAGTACATGGTAGTTCTGCAACGCTACGAATGTGACCTTGAGTTTGTACGCAAATGCTACCAAAAAGAAAAGGACAATCCCGTTTCACAACTAACCCCTGTAAGTTGCCTGTTAAATAAACTATTCAGCTCTATTTTATGCACAAAGAAGAGAAAATGTAACACAAAGAAGTAGTAGCTATGTTTCCATCCATGTTTTTAATCACCAATCACCAATTTTGGAATATTACATAAAAAATGGTTAATAGAAATGCCAAGATGTGCATAAATTTTGAAAAACTTATGTGCACAATTGAGTATGATCAACTTTTTATCAGATAAGAAATTAAATATAAAATTTTATATGCATAAACTATGAATTATAAGTGTTCCAGCATGTGCATAAAAAAAGTGATCATGTGATATCAGAAATGGCAGCAATGGTGAGGCTTTAATGGACAATCCAGTGGACCGACCACATTGCACAACATCTGAAATGTTGTTTAAAATCCCTTAGCCAAAGACAGTGTATCAGTATTATTACCTCCAGAACTGTCTTGAGCATCTCACGTCTTCCAAAGCACCATAATCCACCGTGCGTTTATTGCATTTCGTCTTCTAAGCCACGAGTAATATATTATGTAGCAGAAAAGGCTCTTTTTTATATTTGACGCCAGTTTATCAGGAAGTTACGATTTTGTTTTCTTTGACTCATTGGTTGGAAAAGGTGCGTTATTCACAAATGTTTTTTGACGTTCCAGTTTTGTACAAAAGTCTAATTTGCATCTTTGAATGGAAACAACTTTAATATTTGAATATTTGTTGTTGCAGTTGGCTGGGAAAATTGAATGGTCAAAACATCTGTTTAAGAAAATTGAGTTGCCTATGCAAATTCTGAAAGACAAATTGGACATTTTGCAGGTGATTTTATAAGACAATTTTTATTACATATATATGTCACTATCAGTAGATAAACACAGATCAACACAATACTTTTGTCTTGCTTTTTAGATGCCAGACAGGAGGAAGATTATTCGGTCTTACAACAGACTCGCTGCCGTTCTCCTGGAGTATGAAATGATACATCAAAAAGCTTGGGTTGAAGGTGTGGAATTGGGACTCTCTGGTCTCAATGCTTCGCTGCTGACCAGACACCCAACAACAAAGGTTCAAATCTATTTTTCAGTTAAATTTTATCATTATTTTCTGCTATTATGGATCATTGTGAATGTATGCAGCTTAAATAGTAGTTTTATATATAAAGTGCCTATAGAAAATCATCATAGCCTGTGAAAATCTATGCCTTTACTCACATTACACCTTGCTTTCAAAAGACCTTTGGGATAAAGTTGTAGAAAGGCACAGGTTAGGAGAAGGCTACAAAAACATTTTAAAGGCTGGAAAAGTTATATGGAATGTGATTTGTTTTCAGGCTGTATGACAAATTAAGTAATTATTTCAAAGGGTTATGATGATTATCCATAAACAATTAATTGCAGATAAAAAATTTGAATCCATTATGTATGAAACACATTCTGTATACTTACACCAACATACACAACCCAGGCTCATTGTGGATACGTATCCCTGTATACATTACTGGAGAGCACGAAATATGTCCCAGGAGGTACGTTTTTTTTTGCAGTTTTTGTTTTCGCGAATCCGCTAGAGGCCGCTGTGTACACTTTTTCAGATCTCAAATTTCTCTCGCGAGAGCCATTTACACCTGCTCCATCAGAGGCTACTGACTGACCGACTGAACGACCCACCCACCCCCTTCCCTAAACCCAGCCGACAGTGTTTTCGACAGTGTTTTCAAAAGCAGTCAAGAAAAAGAAAAGCCCTCATGGCCGCCTGATTTTTACCACGTTTTCAGATCTTACCACGTTCTCACCCTGTTATCTACTTGTTTATTTTATTTTTTGCCTTTTGTTTTATCTGCTTTCTGTAACCGTTCTTCACTGGACTTAAACCTCGTCATCACAATCAACTGCGCTCAGCCTCCCAAGTCTGCCGACGTATGCGACAAGCCACTGGGCAAACTGGTAACAGCGGAAAAGCCGTCCACGAAGTTACAGGTAACAGAAGCCGTTGGCGGCGTCATACCACTCCGTAGCTTTTGTTTTAAAGACTAAATGCAGTCATACGTACCTCTAGCTACATAATTCCCACTCTCCAGAAATGTGTACAGGGGTACGTATTCACAATGAGCCTGTGTTGCAACATACCAATTGAAAATTAAATAATTATTAAATTAATCTTGCTCCTATTAATCTTACATTATTTGTGGTTAGGAGTTCTATGTAAATCTTGATCCTCTGGTCCTGGAGGTATTGCAAGAGGCAAATAACATGTATAAACTGGGTGCTCATGTACCTGATGGTATCCACAACATGGCTGCCAAAGAACCTCAGCTGAAGGAGTATCGTTACAAGTGAGTCCATAAAAGAGATGTAGCCTATATTAAGATAACAATGGTCATATAGCAATTTTCACTTTATTATTGTGTAAAATACTGCCGCATGTATAGTTACTTCTATTGAAGAAAATGTTATGATGATTAATGTATGTGTCAACAAACAGACCTAAATGCTTTTGATTTGCTTAAAATTGCTTTTAATTAAAAGGTGAAGTGAATACTTTATCAGTAACTTTTATTAACCATTTTCAATGGTCTTAGATTACAGATGATGCTGAAAGAGTTTCATGCAGTCGTCAAGAGGATACCGGGAGTATTGAAGTCCCCGATGAAGCCCTTTATCAGATCTGTGGAGACTGCTCTGTCCCCTGGACTGACCATTCTTTCATGGATGTCCCTCAACATTGATTATTGTAATAAATATAACTTTATATGAATTCTATTCAATGTCTAATCCTACGTTATTGTGTTTTTTTGTATGTATTAAGTCTTCCCTTAATGTTTTTAGTCATAGGTTGTGTGTACAAGGCATTGCAAGAGCTGGAACAAGTACTGAAGGTTGTTACAGATATTCTGGATTGTCGGATTAATTATACTTTAGAGTCCATGTGTTCGACCACACTGCTGACACTACCCGGGAATGAACCAGTCACACCTGAGACATTCCTCGCCAATACAGCGACCACCATCAACACTGAGAGAGCAACGCTGAAAGTGTGAGTGACGATTTTAATATATGTTGTAAAAGAATGTATAGTAAAAACAGACACATTTAATTTGAAGAGAATGAACATGATGTGAGGTCTAAAGATCCAAGATCATGACTTCTTTTTTTTTTTTATGTTTTTCGACTGAGCAAAATTTAACAGGCAAAAAAAGTTCTTAAACTTAAACCAGCTCAAACCAGCAGCCATGCATACATATCTAGAGATTTTGTACTTAACAACAGACCTCCAAACATATTAACTAAAACAAGATAAATTTGGTGTGTCAGTAAAAATCTTATAGACGTCTAACAATAGTCCAAAAATAGACTAGTCCCCAAATGCCTCGTTTCCACTGAGTGGTACAGTATGGTACTGTACGGTACGGGTCACCTTTATCAGGCTTGTGTCTCCACTGCCAAATGGTATCGTTGGTACCCTTTTGGTAGGCAAGGTGTACGACAGAAAGTAAACGTTATTTTCGCTTGAAGTTTACATATCTTACGAGAAGCACTTCTTACTAAACAAATGCTTTATATACATAAATACTCATGTATAAATGTTAATTACTAACCTTTCTATCCCAACAGGATTTGATTATAGCTGCAGATCAATGATAATGCGAAATAGCCTAGCCTACTGTAACGTCTGCGATTTGAACGTCTGCGACTCTGAAATATTACCAATTACAAAAAAAAATACCCAAAACATACATTTAGGCCTTATTTGGGTTCATAAATGATACAAACATATACAGTCAGTACAAACCTCTCATCTTTATTCTTCACCAGCACATGTAACGTTAACATCTTGTTAAAAAGTAATTCCGTCATTCCAAGTTCATAATACTCCAAAAGACGATGATAATAATTAAACATGGCAGTTTGTTCATGTTTTAGGTTGCTAAAAGAATCATTTGCTCCTTCATTTTTTTCGGGCTTTTCCTTTCTTTTTTCGCACTTCACTCTCACGTTTGTCCGTTCTGAAAGAATATAAGAAGCACTTCAGTAATCATGCGCACGTTATTATCATCAGCTCAAGTTCGTTATTTCAAATATAGACACGTGGCGAGCCACCGAAAAAAGCTCTCTAGAGAAAGTGAAACCACTCACGTTTTGGACGACCTCGTAAACAACAACAGGACACACGGCAGATTCTGTTCCTCTTCTTGGCTTTGTGGCTGTTCATCAAGACGACGACAAGGCTTGTTTGAGCTCAGATTGACCATGGCCTGTTATTATATGTATATATTATTACAATGTAATGTCTTTTGTATGTCTGTGTATTTAAAAATGGCTCTTCCTTTGTTTTCATTCTCCTGGCTTACGTATGCGCTAGTGACGTTTCTCTGTAAACCAATAGCGTTCAGCTGTGCTCTGCCTTTTGGTACCCTTTTGTTGTGCTAGGTACTCTTTGGAAAGGGTACCCAAAAAGTGATACAGTACGGTTCGCTTTTTGGTACCTTTTGACAGTGGAAACGGACATAAAAGCGTACCGTACCGTACCACTCAGTGGAAACGGGCCAAAATAGACAGATTAGACAGACTTCACATGTTTCGTCATTCATTTGTATTTGATGAATAGTCTATTTTTGGACTATTGTTACAGTAGACATCTATTAGAATTTCACAGACAGTCCAAACTTAGCCTTGTTTTAGTCAAAATGTATGTTTTGATGTCTATTAGACATATTTTAGACAAAAAGCTTGCTGGTTAATCAGAAAATTCAGGGTTTTTTTCTTCACGCTTTCTGACTTAGGTCCATAGTTAATTGTTATTTGAAATCATTGAAGTATCCCTATTTTTTCATTTAAGCGCAAGCCAGCAGGTGGAGCGCTCGATGTTAGAGATAGCCGAGGAGCTAAACAGAATGCTGAAACCTTTAGAAAGAGTCAGCTTGAAGGTGATCATCAATTATCAATTCATTTCATTATAATGTGTATACTTATGAAATACGTTAGTAAATTATAGTACGTTACTTCTTATTTATATAGCGCTTTACTATGTACTGCTGTAAACCCAATGCACTTTGCAATTTTGTTACACTACACATTAATGCACAGAAATGCAGCTGTCTGCATCCTGATGCCAAGCAGATGACACGTTGTCTACAATGCCTGCCTTGCGCTTTCTACATAATGATGGGACAGTTGTGTCAGAGGAACACAGAAGCCCTGGTCACAGGTACACGTGCTATGGAATCACTTTCTTCTAAATATGGAGACTTTTCTAAATATGTGTGTAACTTCAGAGTAACTCCTTAATGTAATTGTTTTCTTTATTTGAAAGCTACCAAATCCTCTTTAAATGCACTGCATCGTCGTCTGCTTGCTGTGAGCTCCACGTTTCGTTCTTCATCTCCAAGTGGAGCTACCGTTCAGGTTCCTCTCTTTAGGGTTTCTGTTGAGCTGGCCATTCCCAACATCGTCTTCAGACCAAGTTTTGAGCACATACAGGTACTGATGTGAAAATAACAAGGAGCACAATATCAGATTTTAAAGTATGCATACACGTCTGTTCAAACGACTGAGGTCCGGATGATTTTTAGTATTTTTCTTTAGCAAGTATGTAAAGACATGTACAGTCAAGCCCAAAATTATTCATAACCCTGTCAAATTCTGAATTAAAGGTACTTTTATTCAACCAGCATGTTTTTTTTTTTGACCGGAAATGACACAGGCTTCTCCCAAAAGATAAGACGTTGTACAAGAAGCTTCACTGTGGAAAACAAATATTTCTCAGCTTTTATTTAGATTTGAACAAGAATGTGCCAGGGGTATGAATAATTTCAGTCTTGACTGTATATTTTACAAAGGATTTTTGTGTCAAATATATGCAGTTATTTTACAATGAACTTTCTTAATAGTTGTTTAATTAACTTTCTGTTCATTAAAAAAATCTTTAAAAAATGTATCACAGTTTTCACAAATAATTCTGATAGATCATTAAGCTGAAGACAGGAGAAAATATTTTGAAATTTTAACTTTGTCATCTATTTTTGATCAAATATATCCAGGCCCTGTGAGCTTACAAGACTTATTAAAAAATATATATATTTTAAGTTTTGGGCAGTATTTACTTAATCTATGCATAAACACAGATATGGATTGATAAGACGTGGGAATAATATGTGGTTTATTTTGCTTTGCAATTTCATGGGATTTACAATTCCTAAAAGCTCATTTGTCCTTGTTCTGCAGGGCATACTCAACAAAGGTGTAAATATGGTGCTTTCAATGGCAAAGGATATTCCACTATGGAAATATTTCCATTTACAACAAGATCAATTGCAGGTAACAGAATTAAAGAAATCCAGGTAAAGAAATCCATATATATTAAGCTTATCAATACTGTACATAGCCTCAAACTACCATTTTTACTTGCAAAGTGAATTACTGTACAATAATTTGTTTTTGTTTTTACACCACAAGGGCCATGTAACAATTATCATGTGGTAATTAATGGCCTGCCACAGATGATCTATGAACTTGTTAGTTCTTAGGCATTAGATGACATTAGTTGACAATAGAAGTGTTGTGACTCCACAGGCAGAGCAGGCGGCAGCACGAGAGCATGGAGACGAAACTGTGGTCTCTAAACCAATCCTGCTGAGGTCTCTGGACAGACATGTGACAGAGCATAAGGATGTGAACAAGTCTCTGTCCCAGCTTGTCCCTTTGGTGTCCTCCCTGAAAGCAGATGCTGGGGACATCCTTGACGGGTTGTCTCAGTTTTCAACCTTGTGGAACCAGGTACTCAGAAAACAACCATATAAATCCAGTCGATGTGGACGATCACACCATACACATTTTTGTGGTGAGAGACACCCAGGTGCCCCACGTTCTAGTCACCTGCTGCACTTTGTGTTTTTGACGGAGCGCCCTGTGCGCCTGCAGTTAATAAAAGTCAACTCCATATAAAAAAGTTCCCGATGTTATGCGCTCCAGTGCCAAGACTGCTGATACAGTGGTTGCCTAGCAACATAAAAAGCCCAGCACATTGCTCATTTTTTTAATTAACAAAAAGGCAGTGAGGTGCACCTCGCATTCTTCAAAACTAGAAAACATTTTTTGTGTTTTTTTTTTTGTCTGTAGAACATTAAAGAAGATTTTTGCTGAAATTCTTGATAAAACATATAATACAAGTCAATTACAATGTTTTTGCAGGCTCCAAAAAGTTACACATCTGTCTTCATAAACAGTTATCTCAATTATTAAATCGTCTCATTGTCACATATTCGTTGCCTGTCATTTTCACCATAGTGAAATGTCAGTCCCAATGGTTCATGTCATAAAGCTACTATCGGTCATTTCAATGTGGTGATGTCACTGGCCCATGAACATTTCCTGCTTGTTGTCAAACTATTTTGTTACTGTAACAAGAGGCAATTTAATCATATCTTAACGTTAAAACAGCTGTCATAACATTATTTATCAATATGTGGACATTTTTGGATTCTTGGCAGCTATGGAAATTGAAAATATAACACAGGAAAAGGTTAGGACCATTGTTATTGTTTACATCCCTCAAAATGGTCTATATGCACAAAAAATATTATCTGCTTGAGGTTTTTGTTTTGTTACTATGTTTCTAAATCATCACAATTTTACCTTTTGAATGTCCAGAAGGTCTTGTGATAAAAACTAATATGTAAACAGATACATGTTTTGGACATGACAATAAAATGAATGTGTAGCATCAGAATATCAATATGTGTGATATTTCATGCTTTCCTTTTGCCTAGGACCCTGCAGAACAGGTGAAGGCTTTTTTGCAGACGAACCCAATTTTGGCAGATTTCAGTACCCAGCTATCTCTATATTCCGTACGTAATTGTTAAACAAGGCTAACAAATTTTGCAAACAGCTACGGTTTAAATAGATGACCCAAAAATGAAAATGTATTTATTCCCCCTCAAGTGGTTCCAAACCTTTATGAGTTTCTGTCTTTAGTTTTGAAGAATGCTGAAAGCCTGTACTAATTGACTTCCATTGTAGGAAAAACAAATACTACGGAGGTCAATGGTTACAGGTTTTCAGCATTCTTCAAAATATTTTCTTTTGTGTTTAACAGAAGAAAGCAACTCATAAAGGTTTGAAACAAATAAAGGGAGCGTAAACGATGACCAAATTTTAATTTTCAGTGATATATCCCTTTAACTGAGAGCGATCCTGACTTTCTCTTCATGTATTTATTCAGGCATATGAGACCCAGATTCATGAGCTTCCTCAGACATGCACTGTGGGCCCAATCCTCTATGAAACCGAGTCCCTCAAAATGTCCCTCATTCAAGAGTGTCACACCTGGAAACGTGCATTCGGGGCGGCTCTAAATCAGCAGGCCTCAGCGGGTATGTCTGAGATTAGTTCTTTTGTGGATGGGGTGAGCAGGCAGCTACAGAGGCCCATCTCTGACCTGGATGATGTGAGGGAATCCATGGCCGCCCTGCGCGAGTTACGAGAAGAGGAGATACGGATAGAAACCATCATGGGCCCGGTGGAGGAGTCGTTCGCCCTGCTGAATCGCCACGATCTGTTCTTCAATGACGGAAATGCAGAGAGGATTGATGGGGTTGTGTACGCTTGGAAGGAACTTAAAGTGATGGTGAGGAATGTGTTTTAAAGTTCGTGTGAATTTTTACAATGTTCATTTGGCTAGCGCACATTGTTAGGTGAACGATTAATCAGAGCAACAGTTAATACACTGAAAAAATGTTTGTTCTGGTAATATTTAATCAAAAAATGCAGCGTTTGGAGTGCTGGTCTTTCTCTGATGATGTCAGTTTGACGGCTTCAGCTGAAATAGTCTTAACAACGGCCATCTTACCGTTAGTTTGCTATGAGGAAACAAAGAAGCCCCGCCCCCCTACTCAATATTCTGTTTCAATTGGAAGTACATCAGCATACTGAAATAAAAGTCTCAGCAACTTCCTGTTCACACAGACTTTAAATATTAGCAAATTTGCTTTCATTTTTCATTAAAAAAAAAAAAAAAGAATCATACTGTATCAGGGTGTCTTAAAAGTCTTAAAATGTCTTCAATTTCAATTCTAAAATTTTAGGCCTTCACTGAAAGAATGTCTTGTAGGTCTTAAATCATTTTAAATGTGTCTTAATTTTCCTATGTCCATGTAAATTTATTTATATGTCATTTATTATATTTTTAAAGCTTGTCTTTAAAAAAAAAAAAAATCTATGTTGAAAAAAAATGCTTTATTTAATGTATTAATGCTTTATACATTATTTAAAATGTGGCTAAGAATTTTTTATTTTATTTTTTTGGAGTGGGGTAAGTTGTTGTGATCACCAACCATGTTTCCTCCGCTGGAGATTACTTCCTTACTTCCGGTATTCTGCACAGTTTAGTTTCAACCCTAATCAGTGGAGATGAGCTACAGGTGTCCGGATTATTGTCAGCTGTGGCAGGGGTTGATGAGTGCAAAGAATCTGGGAGTTGTAGTTCGGTAAGAATACCGGAAGTAATCTCCAGTGGAGAAAACACTGCTGGCGATCACAACACAAGTAAAAGACTTTTCTGCTGGTCCAGCCGGGCCATAAGAAAAAAATCCTTAGTTTAAGTTTAAAATTTAATTCATAATGGACTTAAAAAGGTCTTTAAAAGTCTTAAATTTGACTAGAGGAAACCTGCAGTATGTACCTTCTATTCACCTATATAACATCTCGGTTACTAACGTAACCCACGTTCCCCGGAGAGGGAACGGAGACATGTGTCTAGATAAGACACTTTGGGGAGATCGCTAGACGACCAAAGTGTCTTATCTAGACACACATCGGAGTTCCCACTGAAGGGGAACTGCAGGTTAACTATGTTTATATATAATAACTTTTACTGTTAAAAGCTATTAGTTACTAGTTAATTAGTTCAAGTTTTTAGAAACTCATAAAGTTATGGTAACTAATAACCTTAACTTTTACAAATTTAATTGTAATGCAATGATATGAACCTTTTGTGAAGCTGCTTTGAAACAATAATTATTGTAAAAAGCTCTATACAAAAAAATTTGAATTGGGTATTCCTGGGTTTACTTTGGATCAGCATTTGCTAAATGCACAATGATTTATCTAATTATTTATTTTAAATTTCAAGGCTAAAGAAACTCAGAAAAAGCTTTCAGACGTCGAACCTCACATGAAAGCCGAGCTTATAGCTGGAGTTGAGGTCTTCCAGAAGTCTGTAGAAAGTTTCTATGGAGACTACGACAACAGGTAATATTTAATTAGCATATTCTCTACATGTAATCTGTTTTGTACCTTTATTTGTGGTTGAAGTATCTTAATAAAGCCTTCTTGTGTGTGTGTGCAGTGGTCCCGGAGTCACAGGTTTACCGCCACGTGAAGCCAGTGACAGGTTACAAGTTTATCAGGCCAAGTTTGATGAACTGTGGAGGAAATATGTCACCTTTTCCAGTGGTGAAGAACTGTTTGGTCTTCCTGTTGGAGGTGCTTGAGTGTTTTTTCCTTGTTAATATGGGTTTCAGCAAGGGCAGGGTAGACATCAGGTTTACTTTGACTTTTTACTTAGGGATAGACATCAAAGTTTTGTAGCAAAGTTTGTTTTGCTGTTTGAATGGTTAATTTTAAAGGTGCAGTATGTAAGTTTGACACCCAGTGGTTGAACTAGGCATTGCACTCCTGGATCGAAACAAATGCAAGCACAGGTTGCCAGATCGAGGACAAGAGCGAGTGATTTAAACTGTGTTCTAAATAAAAGCAACGGCACCCGATAGAAGGAATATTTTCCTAACCTGTTTTTGTCCTAACCAACACCTCGAATTGATATATTAGAAACAGCTTCTATTTCTCACAGGTGAACAACAGAAAACTATGACAATGATCACCTCAGGTAAACCTCATGTGCTTTATTCAGTGTTAAATGCTAACAATGTGAGTTTGAATGCCATTTTACATGACATCTATTGCCATACTACTGAAAGCAGCAGCAGATAGTTTACCTCAGATCTTGAAAATAAAATAAACCGTTTGAAATTGAACTTTAGAACTAAACACATGAGTGATTCAGCATGTACATTTATGTTAAAGAGGGTTAATATGTATTAAATAGATTATAAACCTTACCATTTCGTGAGTGAGTGCATATTCTGTGCTTCTGAATGGCTGTATTTACATTTCTGTCGTGTTACGTCTAGTGCAAACAGCCAAATTGCTTATCACTGCGTGTCTTGTCACGAAGCATGTTGTTAGGACACGGGGTTACAATGTAACCTGCTCACCTAATGTTTACGTTCGTAATATTTATATAATTTGCTAATTAATAACCCCACCGGAGGTTGCATTTTGGTCACGGATGCATGCTTTCAGAGCCTTTCTGATTGAATGAATGAATGAATGAAATAATCTGTTTTCCAACAAGGCAACCCCGGGTGCTGAAATATAATTGGCTAAACTGGCATTGGGCAGGTTAAAATGACCAAAACAAAGACAGCATTCCGGTTTGGAAAACACATTTTCAAAGCAGAATATCTGACTTCAGCATTGTTTTTCAGATAAACAAGTATGTTCACTTGGCATGTTTCTTAAATATCTGCAAAAATATTATGGTATTTTTATGCTTTAGAAGAGTCAGCAACTTACATACAGCACCTTTAAGGGATAATATAGAACAATACAATCCACTAAACAGAATAAATACCTCACAAATATGCAGACAGCTAAACAAATTAAGAGACCACTTTATTCATGTAATTAAATTTAAAATGTTTTCTGGATGAAATGGATGTATTGCATATATATGGGTTTGAGAAAAAATATATATTATTTGTTTTATTCAATAAAGGTAACATTTATTTTATAAAGATAACATTTCTTCAAACTTTCAAATTAAAATATTGTAATTTAGAGCATTTTTGTCCTGGAAATGACAAATATATAGATTTTTTTAACCTCTTAACAGTGTTTAAGTTAAAACATTGGTATAGAGTTGCCTAAAAATAATGTCTGAAAACTTAATGTTATGAAAAAAAATCACATTTTTTATTTTAAATTTGTTAGAAATTTCATCAGTAGTTTACATAATAAAACAAAAATACATTTAACATCAAAAAATCCAGAAAAACTGAATTTTCAATAGTTTTTTTTGTTATTTTTACCAAAAGAAACATTACTCTACTGATTTATGAGGATTCTTTCTTTTATTCTTTCATATTTGTCATTTTTCAGAATATCCTGATCTTCACAGAATCAAACGAGAGCTCAACCTTCTGTCCAAGCTCTACAGTCTGTACAATTCTGTCATTGACAGTGTTTCTGGCTACTATGACATACTATGGGCCGACCTCAATATCGAAAAGATCAACAATGAGCTTCTGGATTTCCAGAACAGGTTTTCTTGTGATATTCACATACTTAAAATGGATCAGATACTATATGAGTTAAATCTGGGAGCTAATTCTATCATTCTTTTTAAGGATCCGCAAGCTACCTGCAGCCTTAAAAGAATGGCAAGCTTTTAATGACCTGAAAAAGACCATCGATGACTTCAACGAAACCTGTCCTCTACTATACATGATGGCAAATAAGGTGACGTCAAGCAAGCATCGGTTTCTTGGCAACACACTGCATTTATACAAAACAATCTTTTATTAACAAGCTCATTCATAACTAGGCAATGATGGCCCGACATTGGGAGCGGATAACTGATCTTACCAAGCACAAGTTTGAAGTGGAAGCTCCAAATTTTAGCCTTCGAAATGTTATGGAAGCACCTTTGCTAAAGTGCAAAGAAGACATTGAGGTATTGTGCTGACAAAATGTTCATGTTTATGTACCATTGAAAATATCCTTAATCCATCCTAATGTTATAAAAACTCAATATATTATAAAAAAAAACACTTCTGGCTGCTAGGATGTGTGTATCAGTGCCGTTAAGGAGCGAGACATTGAAGCCAAACTTAAAGATGTTGTGACCGAATGGAGCAGCCATCAGTTCACATTTGCAACATTCAGGTCAGATGTCGTTTGTAAATAACTCGTTAAACTTGTTAATATTTGTCATTAAATCTGTTCAGTTTTAAAAATCTACATAAAATCATTTCAGGAATCGTGGAGAGCTGCTGCTGAAAGGATCAGATACTTCAGAGAAGGTGGCATTAATGGAGGACAGTCTTATGGTGCTTGGTTCTTTAATGAGTAACAGGTATTTTATTAAATACAATTGAGTTCTATAATATTATTCTAGAATATTTCTAGAATTGTAGGACTTTATATGTTTGACGAGATGAGATGTCACATTTTGGTGTCTGTATCAAGTGAGTTCTTTTGAAAAGGGGTTTTATATAGGTTGATAAGTGTCTACTTTAATGTTTTAAATCCCTTTAGTGAGATTAAAATGAGGGTGATACACTGAAAAATACACTTCTGAACGGCTGTATTTAAATTTCTGTCGTGTTTTGTCTGGTGCAAACAGCCAAATTGCTTATCACTGCAAATCTCATCACGTAGTGTGTTGTTCGGACACAGGGTTACAATGTAACCTGCTCACCTAATGTTTACGTTTGTAATATTTATATTATTTGCTAATCAATAACCTAATGTGGAACTCTGAATCTGCGTCTCATTTTGGAGTCTGCTACAGTCCACCGGAGATCGCATTTCGGTCGCGGACGCATGCTTTGAGAGCCTTTCTTAATGAAAGAATGAAATACGCTGTTTTCCATCAAGGCAACCCGGGGTGCTGTAATATAATTGTCTAAACTGGCATTGGGTGGGTTAAAGGGACCAAAACAAAGACAGCATTCCAGCACGGAAAACACATTTTCAAAAAGCAGAATAACTGACTTCAGCATTGTTTTTCAGATAAACAAGAATGTTCACTTAGCATGTTTCTTAAATATCTGCAAATATTATGGTATTTCTCTGCTTTAGAAAAGTCAAAAACTTACATCCAGCACCTTTAATACAACCTTATTGTGAAGTGTTACTATGTTTTCTGTGAATTATTGTAAATATGCATGATAATCATTAATTTATGCTCAGTAAAAAATAACATTCATGTTTCAGATATAATGCTCCATTTAAGCCCACTATCCAGCAGTGGGTGCAGAAGTTGTCAAACAGTTCAGAGGTGATCGAGAAGTGGCTCACAGTACAAAATCTGTGGCTGTACCTGGAGGCTGTGTTTGTGGGTGGAGATATTGCCAAACAACTGCCACAGGTAGCACGAATCCAAAAATATCACTCTTTTTTTGTACATTAAAAGCTGTTAACTCTATTAACATTCACTCAAGCTCATGTGAAGCATACAAGAGATGGGTGAAACATGATATTTCAGTCTCATAAAGTATCTCAAAATCTCATATCACAGTATTTCACATTCTGATCATGATATACAGTATATCACAATATAGTACCATTATATACTCATACATTATATATTAAATTATATACTCAGAAATGTAGTCATTCATATGCGATCATATTTCTCACTTTATTTAGAACTTCAGGGCAAATGTGTGGTTAAAAATGTAGAAATATAAAATCAATATTAATAAAATGTAAAACACTTCTCAAAATCTAATGATTACAGATCCAACAACAAAAAATACATACAGTTAAAGTCAGAATTATTAGCCCCCCTGTTTATTTTTTTCCCCAATTTCTGTTTAACGAAGAGAAGATTTTTCCAACACTTTTCTAAACATAATAGTTTTATTAACTCATTTCTAATAACTGATTTATTTTATTTTAAGACACTTCTATTCAGCTTAAAGTGACATTTAAAGGCTTAACTATGTTAACTAGGCAGGTTAGGGTAATTAGGCAAGTTATTGTATAAAGATGATTTGTTCTGTAGACAATAGAAAAAAAAAATAGCTTAAAGGGGCTAATAATTTTGACCTTAAAATGGTTTTTAAAAAATTAAAAACTGCTTTTATTCTAGCCGAAATAAAACAAATAAGACTTTCTCCAGAAGAAAAAATATTATCAGGCATACTTTGAAAATTTCCTTGCTCTGTTAAACATCATTTGAGAAATATTTAAAAAAGAAAAAGAAATTCAAAGGGGGGCTAATAATTATGACTTCAGCTGTATATAGCTAAATACAATGCAAAATATTAAAAATGTATTTTCAAAATTGTAACTTTCTAACAATGTTGTTAGTCTGCATCATGTTCATGTTTCTGTCTGCATCACTAATATTGTAATATTATGCTCACATAAAAGGATGTATTTTGTGATGACAGAGCATAATATAAAACAATATACTTTTTTATTTTGTCCATGCGATATATATATATATCATCAAATTCCACAGTCCTATCCCAAAGAAAAGATGTTTTCATATATATATATTTAACATTTCTTGAATTTGTTTCTCTTTTTTTCTCTGCAGGAGGCTAAACGCTTCCAGAACATTGACAAATCATGGCAGAGGATAATGCAGCGGGCACATGAGATTCCTGGTGTGGTTCAGTGTTGTGTCGGGGATGAGACGCTGCAACAGCTGCTACCACACCTGCTGGAACAGCTGGAAGTGTGTCAGAAATCTCTGAGCGGATACCTGGAGAAGAAACGTCTCGTCTTCCCAAGGTTCTTTTTCGTCTCTGACCCCGTCCTGCTGGAGATACTGGGTCAAGCATCTGACTCACACACCATACAGGTGCATTTATCTATTCAGCATTGTCATAGTGCTACACAACAGTTCTCACATTGGTATGGTTATAGAAGCAGCGGTAACACTTTACAATAAGGTTGTATCAGTTAATATTAGTAAATGCGTTTATTAACATGAACAAACAATGAACAATACATTTATAACAGTATTTATTCATGTTTGTTAATGTTAGTTAATTAAAATAGTGCATTAACTAATGTTAACAAGCATGAATTTGTATTTTAATAATGCATTACCCACAGTCCAAAGACATGCGCTATAGGTGAATTGAATAAGCTAAATTGGGCGTAGTGTATGTGTGTGAAAGAGTGTGTTAGGTTTATCCCAGTGTTGGGTTGTGGCTGGAAGGGCATCCGCTGCGTAAAACATATGCTGGATAAGTTGGCGGTTCATTCCGCTGTGGCGACCCCTGATTAATAAAGGGACTAAGCCGAAAAGAAAATGAATGAATGATAATGCATTAGTAAATATTGAACTATGATTAATAAAGGCTGTACATGTTTTGTTAATTATTAGTTCATGTTAGTAAATACATTAACTAATGAATACTTATTGTAAAGTGTGATCGAAGCAGCATATGGGTAATTGACAAAAACCATCCAGGCTTATTAGAAATATGTGCCCAGGGCTACATTTTTGTGAACCGTGAAATACAAGAAAAAAGATGGGTTGCTCAAATTATTTTTAATGCAGCAATATTTTGCTTCTTAGTGTTTTTTGTAATAAATCAATAAAGAAATGTTTTTTGTTATTCACTTTATTTGAACAGAAACAAATTCTTGTTTTTTTTATGACTTCCAGGCTCACCTGTTGAACCTTTTTGATAATGTGAACAGAGTTGTGTTTCATGAGAAAAACTATGACCAGATACTGAGTTTTCAGTCACAGGAAGGGGAAACAGTGAATATGAGTGAACCAATCAATGCCCAGGTAAAATAGCATTACAAAACGAATTTAATATTAACGAATTGTATTCATGCACAATTAAATGGGGGAAAAAAAAGACTGGCGACCACTGGCAATAAAGATAATGACTGATGTCTCACCATAGGGAAATGTTGAAGCCTGGCTGGGTATGTTACTTGATGGAGTCAAGAAGACCCTTCATAGCATTATAAGGCAAGCTGCCATGGTCATTGGTGACCAGGGCTTTAAACTGGTGGAGTTCCAGTCGATGTTCCCTGCTCAGGTCGGACTGCTCGGCATACAGTTCATCTGGACCAGAGATGCTGAGGAGGCTCTGCAGCACAGCAAGGCTGACAAGAAGGTTCAAACTCAATTCTCATTATATATTTGTAAGGTCATACCCAGAGCCAAACAGAATCTGCGGACATTATTTGCTATTTTTGGAAAAAATCTGTGGATTTATGCGTAATGATTTTGGCAGTATGGTAACTAAAAACTTAAAAGCGTGAAATAAAAATAACAACTTTTTAACTTTTATTTATGGTTTATGATGTAAATTAAAATTAGATCCACAAAAAAGGAATTTTGCTGCTTGTTGAAACTACTTCTTTAAAATAAGCTGAATCAACACAGTTCTTCAGTTTTTGGGGGACAGCTTAATTGATTCATGTTTAATCTACAAAAATTTGTAAAAACAATTAAGTTAACTTGTGTCGGAACAACAAGAAGGAATTGTGTGGAACCCAGCATTTTTTACAGTGAAGTCTCCCATAAAATATATCTACTAAACGACAGAAGATATTACTTTACAAGCTGTGTTTTAAATAAATAATATAAACATTTGCATATTAGTTAATATTATTACTGAAATTGATATAAAAACTGAATAAATAAATATTTACACACATTTCATAAGCAAATAAACAGATTCAATGATGGCCTACAAAATCTGCAGATATTTGCTCTCACAGATTTCGTGTGGGCCTAGTCATATCCCACCATTGTTTGTATGATGCTGACGATTGATTGTTTTTGTTGATACAGATAATGCAGACTACTAACCAGAAATTCCTGGATCTTTTGAACGAACTAATTGATATGACTACTCATGATCTGACCAAGATGGAAAGAACCAAATATGAGACACTCATCACCATACATGTTCACCAGAAGGACATTTTTGATGACCTGGTAACTGATGATTAGGTTCTTCATTGTTTTGCTTACCAAGCCTGCATTTATTTGATTAAAAAAAAATCCAGTAAAAACAGTAATGCTGTGAAATGTCTTAACTTTTGATCAGTTTAATACATCCATTCCTGAATAGACTTGTGAATTTTTTTATTTAAAAGGCCAGTTCACCCAAAAATTTAAATTCTGTCATCATTTACTCACCATTCACCGTTTCTTTCTTCTGCTGAACACAAAAAAAGATATTTTTAAATATTCTGATTGCTGGGACTCATAGACTTCCTTTGCAATTTTTTTTTCCTGCTATGGAAGTCGATGGGTCCCAGCAACTAGCATTCTTCAAAACATCTTCTATAGTAATCAACAGAAGAAAGAAACTCATAAAAGTTTTAAACCACATGAGGGAGAATACATCATAAGGACATTTTTGGGTGAACTATCCCTTTACACAGTATTAGGCTTTAACCTCAAATATTTTGCATTGCTTTTGTATCTTCCTCTTAAGGTACAAATGAACATCCGGTCACCGTTAGACTTTGAATGGCAGAAGCAGTCCCGCTTTTACTTCATAGATGACACGGACAGATGCATAATCCAAATCACAGATGTGGAGTTTGATTACTGTAATGAGTATCTGGGCTGCACTGATCGTCTGGTCATTACACCCCTAACTGACAGGCCAGTATAGATACATTAAAGATGCCATGATCATTATAAATACTTAGGGTGTGTTCACATTTGTCGGGTTAGGTTTGATTAAAGCAAGCATACGAACCAAGGTGAAGTATCCATTGGTCTGCTCCCAAACAAACTGAATGGTTTGATTGAAATAAACAGTACTCTCTATATAATCTATCTATCTAAAAGGTATTGGGCATTACTTTTGGGTGAACTATACCTTTAATATACAAACAGAAAATATGGAAAATATGTACACAATATTCAGAACAAAATTACTTTTGAAATCAAAAGACTAGCATCAAAATCTCATACTGCCTATAATATTTCCTATACATATGCTATATATTCAGGTCTGGACTCTGTGGAGGCCATTTCATGACTGTCTTTGTTTCATCAGCTGTTTTTCTCTCCAAATATGAATTCATTACATGAGCAGTGTGTTTGGGATCATTATCATGCTGAAAAATAATAAAACTATTACAAATTAGGTGCTTTCTAGTAGGAATTACATGACGAATTAAAACCTGTCTGTACTTTTCAGCATTCACAATCCCATCAATTCAGGCAATATTGACAACAGCTGTGGCAGAAATGCAGATCAAACCAACACAGAAACTCCAGTATTTTTCATTCATTCTTCCATCTTTCTTCTAACTCTTTCTTTCATATGTCTTAAACAATTAGACCCAAAAAAAATCCAACTAGAACCTGTATTTTCTGGTTGTATTTTAATAAAGAAAATGAGAAGTAATATATAATGTAATTATACCCTCACTAAAACAACAAATATAACTGCGGGCCTAAGACTTTTGCGCAGTACTGTAAACACAACATAGACAAAAGACATTAAACAGAACCAACAACAGGACATGATTTCACAAATGTATAATTTTACTTTTTTGTCCAGACAAACAAATCAACGGAGCGGAACTACAAGTGTGAACACACCCTTAAAGAGTTGCACCCATCGTCTACTTTTGTATATTAATCACATGTTTATTTTGGTTGGATTCCAAGCAGGTGTTATATCACATTGGCCCAGGCTTTAGGGATGAGTATGGGAGGAGCCCCGGCTGGTCCTGCCGGCACAGGAAAAACTGAAACCACCAAAGACATGGGCCGCTGCCTGGGAAAATACGTAGTTGTCTTTAATTGCTCCGACCAGATGGATTTCCGTGGACTGGGCCGCATCTATAAAGGTCGAGTTCACCTAAATTAACTTCACAAAGTCCAAAATAATCTTAACAGAGCACCTGTTAATCATGATAATGGATGCATATTTCAAGTGTTTGACCTTTTTGGATGATGCTCAATGTTTGTAATGTTTGTCAAACAGGATTAGCCCAGTCTGGTGCATGGGGCTGTTTTGATGAGTTCAACCGCATTGAGCTGCCTGTGCTGTCAGTAGCTGCTCAGCAAATCTACATCGTCCTGCAGTGCAAGAAGAACAAAAAATCTCAGTTCATATTCACAGATGGAGATGTGGTGGATATGGATAAAGAATTTGGCATTTTCCTTACTATGGTAATGGGTCTAATATTAGCCCCCCCGTTTTATGTCATGGAAATACGGAGCCCATAATATGACATGCAAGAAAAGAAAAATTATGGACCCAAATTTTTTTCAGTTTTTAAGTTATTTCCAATATATCTAGAAAGAGGGCACAGATCATTATATAGAGCCATGATTTACTTAAAACACTCTCCTTCGGCTTAGTTCCTGCTTTATCAGGGGTTGCCACAGAGGGATGAACCGCCGATTACTCTGGCATATGTTTTACCAGTGGCTACCATTCCTGTCTGCAACTCAGCACTGACATTAACAGTAAAAAAATCAGAGAATGTGGTTTTAAACACCAGTGAATAAGTATAACATGCTGAAGCCAAAACAGCTGGATTATATTTAGAAAGTCTCAGCATGTGTCAGATATCTAAAATGATGATTGCTGTGTATAGTTTATAAATATTCTAATATAATGCACAATAGTACTGTGTGATTGCAATTATGATGGCATTGCATTGTAAAAATAAATTAAGAGGAAATGTTAAAGCAAATGTTATTTAAATGAATTAATATTCTAATATATATTATATAAATATAAGTATATAACTTTTTAAGTTACATTTTATATACAGTTGAAATCAGAATTATTAAACCCCCTTTGAATTTTATTTCTTTTTTAAATATTTCCCAAATGATGTTTTACAGAGCAAGGACATTTTCACAGTATGTCTGATAATATTTTTTCTTCTGGAGAAAGTCTTATTTGTTTTATTTCAGCTAGAATAAAAGCAGTTTTAAATTTTTTAAAAACCATTTTAAGGTCAAAATTATTAGCCGCTTTAAGCTATATTTTTGTTCGATAGTCTACAGAACAAACCATCTTTATACAATAACTTGCCTAATTACCCTAACCTGCCTAGTTAACATAGTTAACCTAATTAAGCCTTTAAATGTCACTTTAAGCTGTATAGAAGTGTCTTGAAAAATATCTAGTAAAATATGATGTACTGTCGTCATGGCAAAGATAAAAGAAATCAGTTACTAGAAATGAGTTATTACAACTATTATGTTTAGAAATGTGTTGGAAAAATCTTCTCTCCGTTAAACAGAAATTGGGGAAAAAAATAAACAGGGGGGCTAATAATTCAGGGGGTTTAATAATTCTGACTTCAACTGTATGAATTAAATTGCAGGGGATTTTCAAATGGTGGACACAAATATAATCAAAAAAAATAAATATATATATATATATATATATATTGCCTTTCTCTGGGATGGATTTTATCACTCATTTTATTATATATATATCACAGAACTGATGAAAATCTGACACTTTACATTACATTAATCACCTCAATTTTGTTCATTCTATTTTAAGTTGCACAGTAGAGAGCTCTTTGCAGTTATAAATTAGTAAGACTAAAGAAATATGTTCCAGGAATAACAATATACAGTACATACTCTCTGTGAATCTTTGTTAAATAATGGGGAAGAAGTGGAACAGGTAGAATGTTTTAAATATTTAGGTACAGATATTGACTTCCTATTCTCCTTCGTTAAACATTTTAAACATTAAACATTGTTACATGTTTATAAAAAGGCTTAGCAATGTTTAGGTTTGATGAGAAAATGGAGAAGTTTTAATATTGAGATGGACATTTTGATTGTCGTATAGAAATCATTCATCAAATCTGTCCTTGCTTTTAAATATTGTTGCCTGGTTGAACTCCCTCTCTGTTAAAAGCAAAAAATAAACTTTTAAGATTAGTAAATTTAGCGAGTAATATAATTGGTGAGAGACAAACACCTCTCACCGAATTATTTTCTGCAGCGATGAAAAGAAAAGGCTCCATTATTGTGAAAGACTCTTCCCATCCACTACATGGATCTTTTCAGTTACTTCCTTCTGGTAGATGGTATAAGTCCCCTTAGCGAAAAAGGCCAAGTACAAGAAGACATTTATTCCCATTGCTATTGTTTTTTAAATAGGATCTTAAAATGAAATTTGTATTTCTGAAAGTATTTTGGCTTGTATATTTTTTATATTGTCGTGTGTCAATGGAATGAATAAGTAAATTGTGCATGTTCTAGTAAACCGATGATACAAATTAATAAATTGTTTCCACATTTTTTTCCCCTGCATGTGATGTTCTGGGCTCTGTATGAAATCCATAACATTGTTATCTCATTGTAATCAATATTTAACTTAAATTGTATTTTTTTTAATCATAGAACCCAGGTTATGCTGGTCGGCAGGAGCTGCCTGAGAACTTGAAAATTCAGTTTCGCACAGTGGCTATGATGGTGCCTGACCGAGCCATCATCATGAGAGTGAAACTTGCCAGCGCAGGTTTTCGGGAAAATCAAGTCCTCAGCCGCAAGTTTTACACTCTGTATAAACTGTGCGAGGAACAGCTTTCCAAACAGGTACCCACAAATCATTATCAACACAAAATCTAATGAGCTGGTAAGTTGTCATGAGGCCCTTCCATTTCAGTGTAGTTGTTACATTTTGTTATACAGCAATTTATGTAATTCGAATAAGTTTTTTTATTATACTGATAATGCACTATCAATAAAATATAAAACCAAATGCGCTTTAGTATTGTTAATCCTGCTTTAAATAATATTACATTTAATTGCTTAATTTGCAAATTACAATTTTATTTAATATTTATTTTAATATTTACAATATTTATATAAGTTTGTTTGGGAAAACACCATTTTAAATTATACAATTTGATGAAGCATTTTTATTTAAAATGTTTGTCATTGAGTACGTTTACATGGACACCAATAATCCGATTTTAATACGATAATACTCTGATTAAGAGTCTACCATGTAAACAGCAATTTATGATTAATTTAATCTGATTGAGGTCATAATCGAACTAAACATAAATCGGATTAAGACATGGGGAGTTTGACGATTTTAGTCGCATTATTGAAGTGCAGTACAGACATGTAAACACCTTAATCAAACTATTACCATCATGAAGGATTTTCGCCGCATTTTGCGACAGGATAGTCTATACACACACTGCTGTTTGACACTGTTCTCTGCACCCACCGAGTCAGTGAAGGACCACAGACACCTGCATCGTGAAATGCGGAGGTTTTTTCCCCATACGGCGTGCTGTATCAAATTCCATTAAAACAACACTCTCGCATCCAATATCTCGTTTGTCACGGGGAGCATGCATGAACCACCCCAAATTACATGAAACTACGGAGGAAACGTGGATAGTGCGGTGACGCAATGACGTTAATCGAATTATGTGCCATAACATGTAAAACGGGATCATGAAAGGAACATTCAAAAAGCAACTCATGTAAACACCTTAATCATATTATTGTCTTATTCAGATTAAGGCAAATAATTCGATTACTGATGTCCATGTAAACGTACTCAGTGTCTTGATTTAAATATGCTACATAAAAAAAAATTATTAATTTATTTTATAAGTTTTATTTGTAGATTGTCAAAACAGCTCTTGCTGATACTTATTCAGATTTTTTTATTACTCAACAGGTCCATTATGACTTTGGCTTGAGGAACATCTTGTCCGTTTTGAGAACATTGGGTGCTGTTAAGAGGTCCAATCCAACAGAGCCAGAAAAGACTGTGGTCATGAGAGTTCTGCGTGACATGAACCTCTCCAAACTGGTGAATATGATCCAAATCTGATCAGAAATAACACAGTGAAGCAACAGAACAGATGTGTTATTGTGTCACAGATACTATCAGCAAATAACCCTATTCCTGTCTTCATTCAGGTTGATGAAGATGAGCCTCTGTTCATGAGTCTGATCAATGACCTGTTTCCGGGAATCATGCTGGATAAAGCTGGTTACCCTGACCTGGAAGCTGCTATCACCAAACAAGCTGAAGAAGCAGGGCTGATTGCACACCCACCCTGGATTCTCAAACTTGTGCAACTATATGAGACTCAGAGAGTGAGACACGGTTAGTCATTCATTATACATTTGACAAATATATGTTAAATGCTCGGACTACAGGAATACACAAAGTGGAGGATGTTGTTCTGTTTGTTCTTTGTACAATAGGTATGATGACCCTTGGCCCAAGTGGAACAGGAAAAACCACATGTATCCACACGCTAATGAAAGCCATGACAGATTGTGGAAATCCTCACAAAGAAATGAGAATGAATCCCAAGGCCATCACTGCCTCTCAGATGTTTGGCACATTGGACGTGGCCACAAATGACTGGACAGATGGTATCTTCTCCACACTGTGGAGGAAAACTCTAAAAGCCAAGAAGGTTGGCGAATTGTGTCACTTACTAAATTAAATGACATGCTTGGGTAACTTGTAACTTTGACTGTTTTTCATAAAGCTTAAGGTTATTGCACACTGAATCAGAAATTTTCGGCCATAATTTTCGCACGTAAACAAAATTAATTCAACCTCACATTGTGTCAATCATATTGACACACTGCCTCTGAAACTTTCGTCTATCAAAAAAAAATTCGAATCGGGTTTGATTTCTTTATTTTTTTGCATCTGAAAAGGCATTTGAGAGGTGTTTTGACAATTCAGGGACGCCGTAGAAGCGAAAACCAAAGTTTGTGTATGTGTGTCTGTTTGTGTGTGTATGTCTGTTTCTCCGTACCGTAGACAAACTGCCAGTCTCTGTTCAGGATCAATTGGTTGACGGAAAAATTGGTGGTCTCTTTCTTTTTCTTTTCTTAAGCAGGAAGAAGACAACAAAATCATCTTCACTACTCAAAGACTGTATTTGTATTGTTTTGCAAATTATTTAGCAACAGATAAATTAATACTTATTGGACTTGGTATGGGCTGCACGGGGGCGCAGTGGGTAGCACGTTCACCTCACAGCAAGAAGGTCGCTGGTTCGAGCCTCGGCTGGGTCAGTTGGCGTTTCTGTGTGGAGTTTGCATGTTCTCCCCGTGTTTGCGTGGGTTTCCTCCGGGTGCTCCGGTTTCCCCCACAAGTCCAAAAACATGCTGTATAGGTGAATTGGGTAGGCTAAATTGTCCGTAGTGCATTTGTGTGAATGAGTGCGTATGGATGTTTCCCAGTGATGGGTTGCAGCTGGAAGGGCATCCGCTGTGTAAAACATATGCTGGATAAGTTGGCGGTTCATTCCGCTGTGGCGACCCCGGATTAATAAAGGGACTAAGCCGAAAAGAAATTGAATGAATGAATGGACTTGGTATGCAGAGTGTGTACCTGTGATGAACTTTTTGGATTTGAAAATGAAAAAAAAAAAACGCATATGAAAATTTCTGACTTCAGTGTGCAAAGACCTTTACTTTTCATGACTTGGAATGGCAGTTTAACAAGTAATTCAAAAATGTAAAAAAATTACAATCTGGATCAAGGATTGGGTCTGTTTACACCAGATGCATTCATGTTGCGCAAAAATGCAAATGGAACCGTTTTCACAAATCAAAAAGTCATCCGATCCGAGATGACCGATGCTAAACGGATATGGTTTTGATCTTCAAATACCACACTATATGCAAATTTAAATAGGTTACTTTGACTTATTAAATGGCATATCTGACGCTTATTTAATTGTTACAATTTTTACAGAAATGTAAGCTATATAGCTTATTCAGCATACAAATGAGTTTTTATATAGACTGCAGGCTTTGTTCTTCACTCGTGTTTCAGTAAAACATCATTATAGGCTAAATGAATAATCTGTTTTGTCGTACAGATACAGTGGTCATGACAGAAATGTTGTTTAAACAACCAGATGCATGTAGACATGTCCAGTTTCATCTAGTGGTCTTCATCAAGTGGTTTGAGCGATCGGATTTACGGTCTTAAATGTGTTTCGTACAGCATTTACACCTGTCCTTTTCATCATACGACAGCTATATGATCAGAAAAAAATGCAAGAAGTTACCAGGTGTAAACAGCCCTATGGTGCTTACTTGTAAATACTTAAAAAGGTCAAATTACTTCAAGGTAAATCTCTTCACAGGGAGAACACATATGGATTGTTCTCGATGGCCCAGTTGATGCCATCTGGATCGAAAATCTCAACTCTGTCTTAGACGACAACAAGACCCTCACCCTGGCCAATGGAGACCGAATACCAATGGCTCCCAACTGCAAGGTGGTATTTGAACCACACAACATTGACAATGCATCTCCTGCCACCGTGTCCCGCAATGGAATGGTCTTCATGAGCTCCTCTGTTTTGGACTGGCAACCCATACTGCAGGCCTGGCTAAAAAAGATCCCGCCAACACAGGCTGAGGTGCTGCTGGCCGCCTTCAACTCCATCTATCAGGTGACCGCTAGACATGTGGACAGTATTTATATACAGTTTGAGAAGGTATCTAGTAGTGTGAAGTGTTTAAATAATCAATTCAGAAATAAATCAATATAGCGCCTGTAAACCATTTAAGCCATTAAGTGGTCTATGCATATGAAAAGCTCTATTGATTTTTTCTTTTTTTTGACATTGCCCAAGGAAAGGTCAGACAGAATTTTATGCACAGTTTTTAAAAGCTCTTACTGACTATTGAGATATCTAAAACCAATTAGGCAGTATTGTTGGATTATTATTATTTTTATTATTTTTTTTTTTTATTATTATTATTATTGTTTTATACACTCTTCCCTACATTTTCTACAGGATTTGATGAATTTTGTCTTCACTGCCGTCTCCCCCAAAATGCACCTGCTTGAATGCATGTACATAAAGCAGACCATTGATTTATTACAGGTAAATAGATATGTGAAGTCATTACATTTTCTGGCTGTATTGAAAAAGCATTAAAACATTAAAGGGGTAGTTCATCCATTCATTCATTCATTCATTCATTTTCCTTAGCGTAGTCCATTATTTATCAGGGGTCACCACAGCGGAATGAACTGCCAACTATTCTAGCATATGTTTTACGCAGCGGATGCCCTTCCAGCCACAACCTGGGAAGTTAGTTCCTCCAAAAATGGAAAAGAATACTCGCCATTTACTCACCCTCAAGTTGTTCTAAACCTACCAAAGCACAAAAGAAGATATTTTGAAGAATGTTGGAAACCAGTAGCCATTGATATCCATAGTAGGAAAAAAGATTCTATGGAAGTTGGTGTTTACCGTTTTCCCAACATGCTTCAAAATACCTTCTTTTTTGTTTCCAGTAGCTCCTAATGATATGGTATACTGAAGTTTTAAGAAGTTAATTAAATAAAAGTAATGCATAATATTTCTAGTATTATTATCTTTAATCCATCCTCAACAAACCATCCTGTCATATAATGACAAAATTGTTTCCAGCTCTCAGGATTAAATTGGATAATATTAAAAATGCTGTAATTTTATCGATTTATTGCAGAAACAGATTGTCTGAGAGGGATTAATTTAACTGCACATATTATTTTTTGGGTCAACTATCCCTTTAATGATTGTACAGATATAATGATGATGAGCTAAAATCTTGGCAAATGGTGTCTCCTTTGAAGATGTTATAATATAAAAAGGTTTTAATTTGTTCAAAACAGGGCCTGTTGCCAGCTGTTGAAGAGAAGCACCTAAATGCGGCTCACATCAACCGCCTTTTCATTTTTGCTGTCATGTGGTCTGCTGGTGCTTTAATGGAACTGGAGGATCGAGCCAAGATGGAGGTGTTTCTTAAAAAGCACAATGCCAGAGTGGACCTGCCGAGCACACAGGGAGACCAGACCATCTTTGAGTTTTTGGTCAGTTCCACTGGAGAGTGGGATTTGTGGGCTACAAGGGTAAGACTATTAATAATGAGTGAATTTTAAATGTGATGTTTAATTAGTGGGGTGGCATGGTGGTTCAGTGGTTAGCACTGTCGCCTCACAGCAAGAAGGTCGCTGGTTCGAGTCCCGGCTGGGCCAGTTGGCATCTCCCTGTGTTGACGTGGGTTTCCTCCAGGTGCTCCGGATTCCCCCACAGTCCAAAGACATGTGCTATAGGTGAATTGGATGAACTAAATTGGCCGTAGTGTATGAGTGCGTGTGTGAATATAAGAGTGTATGGGTGTTTCCCAGTACTGGGTTGCGGCTGGAAGGGCATCCGCTGCGTAAAACATATGCCGGAATAGTTGGCGGTTCATTCCGCTGTGGCGACCCCTGATAAATAAGGGACTAAGCCAAAAGTAAAATGAATGAGTGAATTTTAAGTGTGATTTACAGGCATAAGTGTCTGTAATGATCTTTAATCATAACATTACAAGCCACACAAGGTTTCTTTGAGCCAGCCGTCCTGTTTTTCTTTTAATTCAGTGCACGAATGAGTCATTATTCGTCATGTCTTTTAATCAGACCTTTCAATTGTGATGTTAATATTAGGTGCCAGAGTATATCTACCCCAAAGACTCAGTTCCTGACTACGCCTCCATTCTTGTACCCAATGTTGACAATATACGGACTGACTTCCTGATGCAAACCATCATGAAGCAAGGCAAAGCTGTCCTGCTTATTGGTGAACAAGGAACAGCCAAGACTGTCATGATAAAGGTGTGTGATTGGTTGCTTTAATCCATGCTAGACTCCTATCCATCGTTTTGGGTGAGATTTTTAAGAATAGTTGTATATAGCAAGGATACACTAAATAAATAACAGTAAAGACAATTCTAATGTAAAAAAATATGCAAAAAATATATGTTTTCAGCATTATATTTATTATTACAATTGTTTTTGAAAACAAAATCAGCCTAGTTAAACTGCAAACATAAAAAAGTTCATATTTTAATACCTATATATCTTTCAAATGATAGTTTATATCTGAACTTAACTAAATGTATGTAGAATTCAATTTATGTGAGGCTGAAGTGAACTTAAAAAACGTAAAAAGTTCTGATAATGTTCAGAAAGTCATGTTTTCTAAGTGACGTTTTATAAACAAATTTAGAGAGGATTATGTGCGGATGATTAACCACGGCTGGTCTCGCATCATCAAGTGACCAATCAGATGAATTCTTACACACATAAATAGCCTACTCACATTACCTCAGTCATCTTCGATTTTAAAGAATCTCCCCATCCACTCCGTCTCCTCCCCTTCTTTAAAAAAAAAAGGGGGTGGGGGGTGATGAGGGTTCTAAGGACATACCTGAGCCCAGACTCTCCTCTCTCCTGACTAAACAGGGGTGAGCCCTGGGCTCGAGGATCCTCCGAGTTCAAGGGGACAGCATGCCAAATACACATTTATGCTATCAATCATCAGCTAAGTGTGAACTCTTGAAACCTCCCTGCAGGGCTACACCAGCAAGTATGACCCTGAAACAAATTTGAGTAAAAGCTTAAACTTCTCCTCGGCCACCCTGCCTGGCATGTTCCAGCAAACCATCGAAAGTTACATTGACAAACGCATGGGCACCACCTATGGACCTCCTGGAGGAAAGAAGATGACGGTCTTTGTTGATGACATCAACATGCCGGTTATCAATGAGTGGGGTGATCAGGTAAGGAGTAAAACTGTCATTTCTCTAACCCTGTTACCTCCTGATATTAAGAAGTGATGCAAATGGAGTCTCTGAGAACACTATGTAGATGACCTGCCCACAAAGAAATCTGATATATGGCAATATATGCAAATTACATGTATGACATACAAGTTCATATTTGGATTTCACACATGCAACATATTTCAAAATATTTCAGAAATGGCTATTTTTTTCAACCATTGAAATGATAAAAATGTACATATATGTTCAAATATATTAACTATAATTGTATATATGTGTCCATATATGGCTATAATATATTATATAATATATTTGAACATATATGTACATATTTGAAATTCCATTGATAGAAAGGAAAAATATGAAATGGCCATTTTTGCTATTTTTAAAAATATATTACATATATGACAAATATTTTTGAAATCCAAATATGAACTTGCGTGTTATGTATGTAATTTGGATATACTTCCATATATCAGATTTCTACATGGGTGAACAGACATGGGCTCTGACTTTTTTTTTAATTTTGTGTGGTCTGTCATATAACAAACGGTCTGAAGTCCAAAACCTTTGTTCATGCTTCTGTTTTATTGTGGTATAAATGAAAATTCTAATAAAATGGGCCACTGTTTTAAAATGCAACCAATAATAGAAATCTTTTTCTTATTCTCCCTAACTGAACCACCAGGGTTTTTGTTCACTTTTCAGATCACCAATGAGATTGTTCGTCAGCTGATGGTGCAAGGAGGTTTCTACAGCCTGGAACGGCCTGGCGAATTCACCACCGTGGTCGACTTACAGCTGGTTGCAGCCATGATCCACCCTGGAGGAGGCCGCAATGATATTCCTCAGCGACTCAAACGCCAGTTCTGTGTGTTTAACTGCACTCTGCCATCCAACTCCTCCATAGATAAGATCTTCCATACTCTGGCCAGTGGCTACTTTTGCATAGAAAGAGGCTTCCCGGAAGAGGTGTGCTCTCTGGCTGCCGCCCTGGTCCCCACCACCAGGAGAGTCTGGCAAGCGGTCAAAGCTAAGGTACTGGTATAGCTTTAGAATGGGGTGGAAATATCTGTAAGGCAGACCTGTTCAAATTTAGTGATCTTTTTAAACATGCATGTATTTTGTCTCAGCACAAGGCAGTCCACATTATTAGAGAATGGTGCCCTCTTGTGGTCTGTACACTGCATTAAAGGGATAGTTCACTCAAAAATTTTAATTCTTTCATCATTTACTCACCCTTCACTTGTTTAGAATCTATTTGAGTTTCTTTCTTCTGAGAGAATAGAAGATAGTTTGAAAAATGCTGGTTGCTGGTATCCATTGGGTTCCATTGTAGTAAAACAAATGCTAGAGCTTTCTTCAGAATATCTTTGTTTTTGTGTTAAAGAGAAACTCGTAAAGGTTTAAAACCACATGAGAGAGTAAATAATGAGGTTGTTTTAATTTTGTGGTGAACTATCCATTTTAATATTGTTTAGCTCTTTAAAAGCATAAACTTGATGCTATCATAGCTGTTCAATGCATACATGTAAAGCTGTTCAATCGTATACATGTACAACATTATTATCGCATCCTGTAATTGTTTTATTTAAAAATGTGATATTACACTGTAAAGTAGTTTTTTATTGTTATTATTTTTTTTACATCAAGGGTTCCACTTAGAGGGTATAACATTCAAGGAAACTTTTCATTCAACAAAGAATTCTTTATAGTGGAAAAATTTTCTTCTGATTATTAAAATGTTCTTCACACAAAGACAAAATATATATTTATTTTAAAAACTTCACTGGACCCAAAATGGTCATTGCATGGCACTGATGCTGATGTCTGTTATCAAATATATTTTTTATACATTACTGTTTGATGTTACTTATTATTATTTTTATACTTATTAATATTTTTATTTCAGCAATGATGCATTAAAGACACCAAAGACACTTCTAACATTAAAAATATTAATACTTAAAGTATCCCAGTATCCCAAAAATTGAGGACCAAACCAGAATATCATAGAAAGATTTACAAAGATGATATGACACTTAAGACAGAACCAATATTACAGTTTCTTTTTACCGTAGGAATCTTACAGCCCTGAACATTTGAAGGTTGTGTATATTAAGAAATTAATATGTTGGTGTTAATATTGTTTTCAGATGCTGCCTTCCCCTGCAAAGTTCCACTACATTTTTAACTTGCGTGACCTGAGCAGGATTTGGCAGGGGATCCTCACCGTGGGCTCAGAAGTGTGTCAGACGCCTCAGCTGCTGGCATCTCTTTTCCGCCACGAGTGTTCAAGAGTTATCGCAGACCGCTTCATTGATGAGAAGGACAGAGAGACGTTTGATGGCATTTTAGAGAGGGTGTGTAAACTAAATCCTGACAGGCTTCATGATCTGCTACCTCCTGCACAGGATGGTTACTTAAAGGTCCCGTGAAGTGCTTTGAAATGTGCATTTTTTTATTCAGTGTTTGACGTAATCTCTATCGAAACATGAAGAGAGGGTGGGACATAGTGTAGCTCCTCCGCTTTTAAAAAAACAGCCAATAGCGTTTTGTTTTATCACCGCTCTGCCAGTGAGAGTGGTTGAGCACAAGCACATCAAATGTGAAGCATCTTGAAGTGGACGGGGCATGTCAGATACTAGAGAGCATTTGATTGGTCACAATTTGATGAGAAACTGAAGTATGAGGTGACTTGAATAAAACCGTTGGCCCATTTAGGCGGAAGTGACACTACAAGCTTTACGTGTTTATATCTTGCAAACTTTGCAAATTTTGTCACTGCTTTTGTGCGCACTAGCTTATAGATATCCTAAAAACTAAGAATAATGATGCTAACTAACATTCATTCATTCATTCTTTTTGGCTTAGTCCCTTTATTAATCTGGGGTCGCCACAGCGGAATGAGCGGAATGTTTTACGCAGCGGATGCCCTTCCAGCTGCAACCCATCACTGGGAAACATCCATACACACTCATTCACACACATACACTATGGCCAATTTAGCTTACCCAATTCACCTATAGCGCATGTCTTTGGACTTGTGGGGGAAACCGGAGCACCCGGAGGAAACCCACGTGAACAAGGGGAGAACATGCAAACTCCACACAGAAATGCCAACTGACCCAACCGGGGCTCAAACCAGCGACCTTCTTGCTGTGAGGCGATTGTGCTACCCACTGCGCCACCGTGCTGCCCACTAACTAACATATGTAAAAAAATTATTTAAATTTTAATTTCATGGGACCTTTAATGCTGTAATAAATCTGTTTTATTTTTTCTCTCTCAAGATCACAGCACAGGATCATGGTCCTAGTCTTTTAGAGCAGGGGGCATGGGAAGGGTATTTTGTGGACTTCCTGCGTGATGCTCCAGAGATGACAGGAGATGAACCAGAAGATGCTGAAGAAGAGACACCAAAGGTCTATGAGCCCATTCCTACATTCAAGGCTTTATCAGACCGCCTGTCTATGTTTCAGGAGCAGTATAATGAAGCTGTTAGAGGAGCAGCCATGGATCTGGTCTTCTTTGAGGTTAGTGAGAAAAAATGACAATGTTAAAATGTTGTATAAAGTGGGCAGTGCTTTGCCTTACGGCAATGCAATACCTTTTTCACTTCGGGGCACATCTCCTTCTCTGATCAATTTTTGAATAGCCACCTGTCTGACATTTTCTCTTAAATGCTTGTCCAGAGAAAATGCTTAATTTAGACCTTGATTTCTTAGCAAATACACCATATTGGTGTTTCGTAACATCTAGTTTTTATGAGGTGAGTTGTTAGCTCAACCTCCAATCTGGAGGACCAGGACATACACTACGGACAATTTAGCTTACCCAATTGGGTTGGGTGAGGTTTGGTGCAACGTAAAATAGTTACATTTTCTCATGAGATCAGGCTGGATTATTATATATTTGATTTTGTTTGTCATATATATTTATGGTAATCATGATTTAACTTTAATATTAATTTCCAATTGGTCTCCATACATTGTCACAGGATGCCATGATCCATTTGATGAAAATATCACGTATAATCCGGACGGCTCGTGGGAATGCTCTACTGGTTGGAGTCGGGGGTTCTGGGAAACAGAGTCTTACCAGACTTGCATCCTTCATAGCTGGATACCAGAGCTTTCAAATCACACTGACACGGTAACGATACTTTCATTGTTCCTAAGGGTGTGTTCAGACTTAGTTTGGATCGAATCAAAAATTAAAAATAATAGATTTAGTTCTGGTTTGCTTAGTGTTCATGCTGTAATTTCCAAGACCAAACCTGAAGACAAAATAAAAAATCATGTTTTCTTTTGAAATCTTACCAAAGTTTTTTTTATTAGACCAACCAAACCTCAAGTATGATCACAATTTTGATGGTTCAGATTAACATTTATTTTATTAGAATTTTTCCCAATATAAATTGCTTCACTGTTCATTATTATACCCTGGTTGAATTTTTATATTCACATATTTGTGTGATTGCCATTGTTTGGGATGAATACTAAAGCCTCATTCACACTACGAGTGACTCGCAGTGGCAAAGCAACAAGCAACCGTTCATTTCAATGTAGAGTGAGCGACTTCCGGCGACCTTTGTCTAGGCGAGCAACAGCGACCGTTGGCTACCAGGTGGGCGTGTTGAGCAGCGTGACAAAATTGAGAATCCTTCAACTTTATGCAAATGAAGAGCAAATTTTTATTTATTTATTTTTTTCTTCTTGAGTGACAGCCAATAGAAACACCAGGAGAGCTCACGTGATTCTCTCTCAGCTCCTGCAGAGGCCGGTTGTATTTTCCGTGATGCAGACCTGCGTTTGCAGCAGATCACTACCCAGAGCGACACGCAGCTACAAAGTCGTAGTCGAAATGCCTTGTAGTTTCTTAGGATATAGTATTGATTCTTTCTATTGTGAAAATTTTGGTGGATTTTTTTTAATTATTATTATTTTAACAGAAAATTAAAGGTGATGCAATTTATTTTTGACAAGATTTAACATAATTTCTCCCCTTACAGAACCTACAATGTGAGTAATCTAATTGAGGACCTGAAAGCCCTGTACAGAATTGCAGGTTTGGAAGGAAAGGGCGTGACCTTCATCTTCACCGACAATGACATCAAAGATGAAGCTTTTCTGGAGTACATGAACAACGTTCTGGCGTCTGGGGAAGTCTCAAACTTGTTTGCCCGAGATGAGGTGGATGAGATCACCCAAAGTCTTATTCCGGCAATGAAGAAGGATCTTCCACGCTGCCCACCCACCATTGACAACCTCTACAACTACTTTCTATCCAGAGTACGCAGTAACCTCCACGTGGCTCTTTGCTTCTCTCCGGTTGGCGAGAAGTTGCGTTCGCGGGCCCTGAAATTCCCCGGCCTGATCTCTGGGTGTACTGTGGACTGGTTCCAGCGATGGCCACGGGATGCTTTAGTAGCCGTGGCTCAGCACTTCCTCTCCAACTATTCACTGCGCTGCTCAGATGAGGTAAAGAGGAGTGTGGTGGAAACCATGGGAACATTCCAAGACATGGTAGCTGAGATCTGCACAGAGTACTTCCAGCGCTTCAGACGTCAGACATACGTGACGCCCAAATCCTACTTGACATTTATTAAGGGTTACCAGATGGTTTACACGGAAAAGATTGAAAACGTAGGGGTGCTCGCAGAACGAATGAACACAGGTTTGCAATTGTATTTTTTACAGCTAAAAATTTGATTTAAAACTACATTTTTGTCTGTTTTAGATTTTGAATTTTAGAGTTTGTTTTTTTGTGTTTTATAGTTACGCTTTTGAGTAAAATGTCATTTTTGTTTCACTCTGAAAGCTATTGATGACATTTATTCTGAGTTTAAAATAAGTGTTGTCATTTAAAAAATTTTATCAGTTCAGTGCCAATAGCCTAGTGGTTAAGTACGCGGCATATAGCACAAAGGTGCTCGCAGCGACCCGAGTTCAATTCCCGGCTTGAGGTCCTTTGCTGATCCTTCCCCTCTCTCTGCTCCCAATGATTTCTTGTCAATTCTTTACACTGTTCTATCCAAATTTAAAACCCCATAAAAATTCATAAAAAATAAATGTTATCACACCGTTATAGAATAAACTAAAATAAATATTAACATTTTACTCAAACACACCTAGTACATCCAGAGAAAGTCAACATTTGTGTAACTTTTTGGTGAATGGCATATATACTTTTATTTATTATATAATTCTTAAGTGTCAGTGAAAGTACTTAACCTTCAAAAAATGATTTACAATTTTGATTAATGTGAATTTTTTTAAATAATTTTTTATAACAATTTAAAATTAAACGACATAAAACACAATGTAGGCAGTTCATCCCGCTGTGGCGACCCCAGATTAATAAAGGGACTAAGCCGAAAATAAAATGAATGAAAACACAATGTATTTGTAGAACTTAAATAACATTGAACAGATGGTAAAATAATGTTTTTAAAGCAATAGTTTGATAAGAATATTTTGGTCCTTTTTTCTGCAAATTAAAATTTGTGCCTTTTTGTTCTAAAAAAATATTATGGGAATCCAATTAGTACCATATTCATGCAAAGAACAAATGTTATTTTGCTGTTTAAGGCTCAATCACAATCTGCCCATATCAGAATCAGAAAGGGCTTTAATGCCAGGTATGTTTACACATTTCATGACAGAAGTATCCACAGTGTAAGTAAATGACAGTGAGAGGACAAAAACACTGATAATAACGGAATTTTAAAAATAGGTAAATAAAGAATACAAAATATACAAATTAACAGGTATATTACAATAAACACAATATTGTACGTATAGCTATATTATGTGCAAATAGAAATGTAAACTAAGTATGTTATTAAATAAGTGTATATATGTCTATGAATAATGTTGTGATGTGAGGCGGCACCAAAGCATCTGTTTTAATTCAGACTTTAACATCTCATCTATAGGTCTGGAGCGACTCATGGAGGCTGAACTGTCAGTTAATGAGCTTCGTGTGGAGCTGAGAGAGAAGGAGAAGGTGTTGGAGGTGGCTAAACAGAAAGCTGGTGAAGTTCTGCAGGAGGTCACTGCCAAGGCACAAGCTGCAGAGAAGGTGAAGGCCCAGGTCCAGAAGGTGAAAGATAAAGCCCAGGCCATTGTGGATGAAATCGAAGGGGACAAGAAGGTGGCAATGTCCAAACTTGAGGCTGCCAAACCAGCATTAGAGGCATCCGAGGCGGCGCTAAAGGTAGATGGAGGACACTGCATAATATCTCATGCTGACTTGAAGACTTTACATGTATTTATTTATTTAGTCAATCTGATCTCATCTGTGGATTGTAGACCATCAAGCCTGCAGATATCGCAACAGTGCGTAAACTAGGAAAGCCTCCACATCTGATCATGCGGATCATGGACTGCGTGCTGCTGCTGTTCCAGCGGCGGGTGGATGGGGTCACCATGGACCCTGAGAGACCCTGTGTGAAACCTTCATGGGCTGAAGCTCTGAAACTGATGAATAATTCTGGGTTTCTTAGCATGCTGCTTAACTTCAACAAGGTCAGACAACACTGTGGTGCTGATCAAACCTTTATTTTGCATGTATTAGAAGTAAGGGTGTAAACCTACACTGGCCTCATGGTTTGGTTACGATTATCATGTCATCGATTCAGTTCAATTCGGTATCTCAGTGCATTCATTTTACTTCTCAACACAAGAATGTACTTTTGTCTTTTAATACAAGCAGTCAGATATATGAACTGTACCTTTAGTTTAGTCTGCTCAATGAAAACGCTTTGAATTATCAAACAAGATTGAAGTACAGAAGACAACTGGAGCATTTAGAACAAATACACAAAAGTAAATTATAATTCTGCTTGCTTTTTGAGCGCTGTCAAGCAAGTTTTTAAACACCTATGCTTGACCTTTGTGTTCACACGCTCAACAGAAATGGCTGTGATTGACTAACTATCAGCGCTGTTCACCGAGCAGTGACTTGTTTTCAGAAATAATAAGTCAAAATTAAGTGAGTTTTTCCTTAAAACAAGCTTTTGTTTTCACTTTGAAATAACTTTATTTTGGTTACCACGTTGGCAGATTAATTTGTTTTAAGGAAAATCTCACTTAATTTTGAATTATTATTTCTTATTTCTGAATACAAAACAATATTTTTTGCTTGTCTAGAAAATACTTCATGAGTAAAGACTTTTTAGATATTTGGACTAGAAAGAAAACAAAAAAATTAGCTAAGAAACGTATTTTTTGCAGTGAAGGACTGTTGATTTCAATTGTTATTGACTCCCAGTTTCGATTCCAATGTAGTAAAAAAGAAAAATTTAAACATTTAGGCCCTGTTCACACTAATATTAAGATGCATTTTCGTCAATCTGATCACTAGTTTGGCTATTGCCAAAAATATGCTCGTGCAACATAAGACTAGGCTCACAGATGTCTTTAAACAAAAAGCACACTACATAGATTTTTATGCAATTTGTCAATTTTGCAAACAATGGGAAATGTTAAACAGATGCAAGGATCACGTGAGCTCTACTGGTGTTTCTATTGGCAGTCGCTCAAGAAGAAAAAAATAGATAAATAAAAATTCGCTCTTCATTTGCATAAAACACCACATATCAAATAACCAAAATCTACATTACAAAGTTGTTGTTGGTTTAAATAAGTCATTTCATTATATTATTCTTATTAATTGTCTTATTTCTCTAAACATTTTGAGACCCCTTGGTTTAGAACAGTTGATCTAGATGGATCTCCATGATTATTTGGTGATGGCCATTTGAGCTCTTTAGCTGTTCAAATGGAAACCCCCTTATATGTATATACACTGCACATTATTAATATAGGCTTTCTGCCATTCACATTATCACTGATGGAGTGCCCTCTGGGTTGTGGGTCAGTGGTTGCTGGAACATGCATCTGTTCGGACTTTGTAAACAGGATTTTGCTGTCCCGGTAATGATCCAAGTTTAGAGCAGCCTTAGGCCAGTATGACACAGTTACACATGCAGCAGTAAAAGTCAGATAGTTAGCACAATCTCAGTGGAATCAACAGTAGGACAGAAATAATGCAAAGATTAAACATACTAATCTCTGTCTGACCTCATTTAACCTTTGATTTTCAACCTTTACATTTTCAGTCACTATTGGTTTAGACTGCAGAATATGATTTTTACAGTGCAAAAGCATGACATTTTCTTTGACATTTCTGTTTAAAGGACACTATTACGGAGGAGGTGGTTGAGCTGCTCTCTCCATATCTGGCGATGGAAGACTATAACCTAGAAACAGCTAAAAGAACCTGTGGTAATGTGGCAGGTCTCTGTTCCTGGACCGAAGCGATGGTGGAATTCTTTGGCATCAATAAGGAAGTTCTGCCCTTAAAGGTGACATCATATTCACATAATCAGCTTCACAAGTATTTCTGTTGTATGTAATTATAGATAAACACTTTTTCATAACACAATTGATCCGTTTGCATCCTTGATAAATAAGTGTATTTATCTTAAAAATCTATTATTTGTATCACAGGCTAATTTAAAGCTTCAAGAGGCTCGTTTGACTGTAGCACAGGATGAACTATCAAGAGCCCAGGAACAGCTGGATGCGAAACAGAAGGAGCTGGACGATGCTCAGGTGTGATATAAGTATCCTTTTTTTAAAATTGGGATTTATACATCATCTGAAAGCTGAATAAATAAGCTTTCCATTGATAGATTGTAGTATAGAACAATGTTTGGCTGAGAAAAAAAAGGGTTTGAAAGTCTGGAATCTGAAGGTTAAAAAAACCCCATCTAAATAGTGAGAAAATTGCCTTTAAATTGCTCTCAGCAATGCTTATTGCAGGGTGTCTGCGGATCCTTAAAGTCTTAAGTCTTAAATTCAACCCAGGCTCATTACGGATACGTACCCAGGTCTATATTTCTGGGGACAGCGAAATACGTAACTGGAGGTACATCTGCTCGCAGTTTTTGTTTTTGCAAATCCACCAGAGGCCGCTGTGTATACTTTTTGATCTCAAATTTCTCTTGCGCGTTCTCTTCTCGCATAAATCCACCAGAGGGCGCAGTATACACTTCAGCCGACCAGGCCAGCTTGCTTACGACTGACTGACTGACCCACCCACGTCCCTAAACCCAACCGATAGTGTTTTCAAAAGAAATCTAGAAAAAGAAAAGCAGTCGCGTGATTTCACCACGATTTCAGCCTGTTGTTTATTATAATTTTTTTTTGCTTTACCTGGTTTCTGGAACCGTTCTTCGCCGGACTCGAACACCATTGTTGCGGTCAACTTCGCTCCACGCCCCAAGTCCATTGGTGTATGCAGCGAGCTACTGGGCAAACTGATAACAGCGGAAAAGCCATCCGTACGGAGGTAGGCGGTCAGCTGGTGTAGCGCTTAAAGGAACAGAAGCCGTCGGCGTCATCATACCGCCCTGTAGCATTCATTTTAAAGACGAAATGTAGTCATACGTACCTCTGGCTACATAATTTGCGCTCTCCAGAAATGTAGACAGGGGTACATATCACAATGAGCCTTTGTTGCTAAAATTAAATAGTATAAAGATAAGTAATTATTCTTAAAATGTCTTCAATCTACGTTTTAAAGACCTTAAAAATGCAACTGAACCGACCCCATAAAGAAGATTTTGTTTCTGTTTTCTCTGTCTAGTTTTCACCCAGAACAAAATAGGTGGAACCCAATAAAATAAATTCTTGCGGGAATTTCGTTTGCACAAGATTTTTTTGGAATTTTACTCTATAATATCGTTTGACAGCTGCGTTAATCCGCACATTAGCAAATCAAGAACTAGAGATGCATCGATCAGCTGACCAGGGACCGGAATCAAACTATTTTTCGCATGACTGGTGATTCTGCTGCATCCCAATTATTATTATTATTATTATTATTATTATTATTATTATTATTATTATTAGTCAGCTCAAAGACCATTTTTACTCTTTCTATATATAATGAAGAGGTAAGGATGTTAAGGATGGTAATTAATTAGTTGTGTTTTGTGCTTTTTTGCAAATTCTGTACTAAATTTAATTCTGTGTGTTATTAAAAAAGTCTTCAAAAGTCTTAAATATAACCTGCAGATACCCTGATATAACTAATCAAAAACAAGTTTTGATATATTTACAGTAGGAAATGTTCAAAATACCATTATGGAACAGTATCTTTACTTAATATTCTAACGATTTTTGGCATAAAAGAAAAATCTATAATTTTGACCCATACAATATATTTTTGGCTATTGCCACAAATATACCCATGCGACTTAAGACTGGTTTTGTGGTTATATATATATTTAGCGGTGGGAATCAAGAACCAGTTCTATTAAAACAAGAAAATAATCAGAAACTAATAATCATCTTGACTTTCCAATCCACAACTATGGACATTTTCATAAGTATTTTTATTTAATATGTATATAGCACCTCTGTTTAAATTTGTAATTGTGAGATTCAAGTTCTTCAAACCTCTTGAATGTAAATGCACACGTTTACACAGGCGATGTATGACGCTGCCATGAAGGAAAAGCAAGACCTGCTGGATGATGCTGAGGCATGCAAAAAGAAAATGTCCAATGCCGTGGCACTTATAGATGGACTTGGTGGAGAAAAGGTTTCAAATTCCTTGAAGGATTTACATCTTTTGACTATATAGTAAAATTAATGAGAGCTTACACTGCACATGTTCACTGCAAGATTTAAATAATACGTAAATCATCCAAACAGAACTGTGCATATGCATATATATATTTGTCTTAGATTCGCTGGACAGAGAGCAGTGCTCAGTTTGAGAGGCAAATCAAAGATATGGTCGGTGACGTGTTACTTGCCACTGGATTTCTGTCCTACTCTGGACCTTTCAACCAAGAGTATCGAAGCCTTCTGATGCAACAGTGGAAGAAAGAGATGGATAGCAGACATATTCCTTACAGCGAGGTATGTTCATTTCAACATATAAATCAGGTTAACACATTACTTGAAGGGGGAGTTCATAAGACTGTCAAGAAGCCTTTATAATCATGAAATGACACGTGTCATGAATGTGAATGAGATTTTATGCATGCTTATAACAACTGTCATTAAGTGTCATTTGCTCAGTTATGACATTTTAAATGCATAGATGACATTTTTTGCTATGACAACTTGATATAAACAAATACATCACAACCTGTTTTTCTCTTTGTCATGACAACTTGATGTTAACAAGATGACAAAACTTGTCATAAATCTTTCATTAATTAATTAATTAATTTAATTTAATTAAAAAAAATATTTTTTCCTTTTTCTTACCTTTTTTTACATTTTAATAAAAAAAAACAGTTTGTTCCAATTAAAAAGTGATCCAAAAAATATTTATGATGCAATTATAATGCCCTCATGACAATCATGTTTATGACAGAATTATGACAAGTAACGTTGTCTTGGTAATGTCAAGTTGGTGTGACAAGTGAAGTTTATTAACTAATTTCGAGAGGATATGATTGACCACAGCTGGTCCTGCATTAGCTATTACATGATTTACCAATCAGATGAATCCAAACACACAATAAATGACCAGATTTTCTTACCTTAGTCATCTTCGTCTTGAAGAATCCCCCCATCTACCCCTTCTCCTCCCCCTCTTTCCTAGATGAATCCAGGGTAGGGTGGCACGGCGGCTCAGTGGTTAGCACTGTTGCCTCACATCAAGAACGTCACTGGTTTGAGTCCCAGCCAGACCAGTTGGCCTTTGTGTGTGGAGTTTACATGTTTTCCCTGTGCTCGTGTGGGTTTCCCCCGGGTTCCCCGGTTTCCTCCCACAGTCCAAAGACATGCGGTATAAGTGAATTGAATAAACCAAATTGGCACAGTATATGAGCATTTAGTTCTAGGCTTCCAACACACAAACATATGCCGTCCAGTTAGCGGTCTATCACGCCGTGGCAACTTCTAATAATCAAATAATAGGCCCAAAGAACTAATTCAGGGGAGCTCTCAAGACCTACCTGAGCTCAGGGCTCTCTTCCGGGACAGCATGCCAAACACGCCTTGTTATCAGTCATCAGCTAAGTGTGAACTCTTGAAACAATGTCATCTTTGCATTTAAAATGATATAACTGAGCAAAAGACACTTAATGACAGCTGTCATAAGCATAAACATCTCATTCACTTTCAAGACTTGTAATGTCATGATTATAAAGGTTTCATGACAGTCTTATGAACACCCCATTCAAGTAGAGTGTTACCAAAATCAGTTACTCCTTCAAGCTTGTTTTTACAGCTTATAAATCGTACACAATGGTTTTCCCTGCAGAACCTAAATTTGATCAATATGCTGGTGGATAACGCCACTATAGGAGAATGGAACCTGCAGGGTCTCCCTAATGATGACCTGTCCATTCAGAACGGCATCATCGTGACGAAAGCTTCTCGTTATCCTTTGCTGATTGATCCACAGGGCCAAGGCAAGATCTGGATCAAGAACCGAGAACAGAGTAATGACCTACAGGTATGGTTTGCAAATCCATTTACATGACAACATTTTCAGCCAAAAACTGGAAACGCTTTATGGGCCTTGCCTGTTCTTTTTTTTCTGCCTTTTTTTGCCACCAGGTGACATCTCTTAACCACAAATATTTCCGAACTCACCTGGAAGACTGTCTGTCCCAGGGCAAGCCTTTGCTCTTAGAGGATGTTGGGGAAGAACTTGATCCAGTGCTGGATAACATTCTGGAGAAGAACTTCATAAAGACTGGAAAAACCTCCAAAGTATTATTATTATTATTATTATTATTATTATTATTAACTTATAGAGTAATATTTGATCTCAACTTTATGTAATACTATCTCTGTTTTTCATGCTAGGTTAAAGTCGGGGACAAAGAAGTGGATGTGATGGAGACGTTTACTCTGTACATTACAACTAAACTGGCCAACCCTGCGTACAGTCCAGAGATCAACGCAAAGACAGGAGTGGTGGATTTTACTGTCACTATGAAGGGCTTGGAGGACCAGTTACTTGGCAGAGTCATTCTCATAGAAAAAAAGGTAAGTGTTTTTAAAGGGATAGTTTACCCAAAAATCATAAATTGCTGAGAATTTACTTACCATCAGGTCATCCAACATTTAAGTGATTTTCTTCTTTAGTAGAACTTCCTTGATGATTCTAAAAAATACATTTCAATGAGTACCGGCATTTTGAAAAACAAAAAGCGACATTAATACTTGTGGCTTCTGACTATACATTGAGGTCTCTGCAAGAAACTGCAAGAAACATTTATTTACATAATATTATAGTTATTACGTATATTTAGACAGTTTTACTTTTTTTTATATATTTTTTTTATTAGAATTTAAGTTTTAGTGATTTTTCTGGCCTCTTTTTTGCCGAATTAGCTTTTATGATTTTGTTTTAATAATAAATTAAATAGTAAATGAAATATATTTTTTCAATAATTATAGGACTTAGCAAGTAGTTGATTTGACAACTACATGATTTTTTAAATATTTTACTTTATTTTCATTCTTGCTTATTTTCTTTTAAGTGACACAATTTTTCTTATTTTACTTTAAATTAACTACCTGATCTATTGTTAACCCTGGCCTCAGAATATTAATATTTTAATACTATTTACATAGTATTAAAACCACCATAATATTTAGACCAAATAAAAAAAAAAATTCAAATTAAGGAAATGGAGGCTGAACGTGTGAAGCTCTTGGAGGAAGTGACATCAAACAAGAGGAAGATGCAGGAGTTGGAGAGCAATCTTCTGTACAGGCTGACCAGCATTCAAGGTTCTCTAGTCGAGGACGAGTCTCTTATCGAAGTGCTCAAAGTCACAAAGACTACAGCACAGGAGGTACGTCCTTCGTTTTTATTTAGTTTCATATACATATTTAAACAATTGCAAATTAAAAAGAAGAAAAAAATCACAACAACAACAAAAAAAAGAAATATTGTACATATGCAAGTCATATTTAAATTATATACTGTATTCCGCTATAATAGATACATTATACCCTCATATCATATCTTATTAAATTATGCAAAGATGAAAAAAAAAAGTAAGTAGTTACATTTAACATGTATCATCCTTTATTTTTAAACTGTGCCAGCTGTAATATTGTCATATCTTATCTGAAGTTTAGCCTCCACCTTTATTGTATGAAATTGAGTCTGTTTTAAACTCTAGGTGAGTCAAAAGCTGACAGTTGCTGCAGAGACAGAAATTAACATCAACCACGCTCGAGAGGAGTACCGTCCAGTGGCCACCAGGGGGAGCATCCTGTATTTCCTGATTGTGGAGATGAGCCTGGTCAATGTGATGTACCAAACCTCACTCCGCCAGTTCCTGGGCATCTTTGACATGTCGATGGAGAAGTCGCCGAAGTCTCAGGTTACAGCCAAAAGACTTGAAAACATCATGGAGTTCCTCACTTTCGAAGTGTTTCGCTACACAGCTCGAGGGCTCTATGAAGATCACAAGTTCCTTTTCACACTGCTTCTGGCCTTGAAAATAGACCTACAGACCAAAAACATTTCCCACAACGAGTTGCAGACATTCATCAAAGGTTTGGACCAAGATTTTAGACTCATTTTAAGGGTAATATGTTCAATGAACAGCACAATTCCCATATAGAAATGTGATATATGGCAATATATGCAGATTACATACATGACATAGAAGTTCTTATTTGGTTTTCACATACATGTCATATATTCAACATATATTTCAACATATAGCAAAAATGTCCATTTATAAATATTTATATAAACAGTACTGTGCAAAAGTCTTAGGCCACCACCAGCTTTGGCAGCCTAAGACTTTTGCACAAGTCTATCTATCTAAAAGGTATGGAGCAAGTTCAGGGTCATTACTTTTGGAAATATGTACACAATATTCAGAACAAAATTGCTTTTGGAATCAAAAGACTAGCATCAAAATCTCATACTGCCTATAATATTGCCCATAGATAGGCTATATATTATTCAGGTCTGGACTCTGTGGAGGCCATTTCATGACTGTCTTTGATTCATCAGCAGTTTTTCTCTCCAAATAGGAATTCATTACATTAGCAGTGTGTTTGGGATCATTATCATGCTGAAAAATAAAACTATTACAAATTAGGAGCTTTCTAGTTGGAATTTTATAACGAAGTAAAACCTGTCTGTAATTTTTTTTGGAAACATTTTTTTTATTTTTGAGGAAAAGTCATTTCTTTTCTTCCATCCTTCTTTCAGGTGGAGCCTCTTTGGATCTGAACTCTGTCGAGGCCAAGCCGAAGCGTTGGATCCTGGACACAACATGGCTAAACCTGGTGCAGTTGTCCAGCCTACACACATTCGCCACTCTCCTGACCCAGGTGGGCCGCAACGACCGGGCCTGGAAAAGCTGGTTTGATGAAGCCACTCCAGAGGAGTCTCCTTTTCCTGACGGTTATGAGAGCCAGCTGGATGCTTTCCGCAAACTGCTGCTGATACGAAGCTGGTGTCCTGACCGCACCATTGCACAGGTGCATGACAAACAATTTTAAGCTTCATTGCTATCTTAGTATTTGTAAATATTTAATGATTATTACTAATATTTGTGATAGTAAGTTTATATTTTTATATCTGTGGTTTTGGTAAAGTTTACAATTTATTATTATATTTTTTTCTAATTTTTACCTTTTATTTATTCTTATTTTAATTAAGTTATTTACAGTTTTAGTACTTTAATATATACTGAATAAAAATATTATCAACTACATAAAATAAAAATTATAGTTTAATTTTTTTAAAACATTTTAACTATTAATCACAAAAAACACATTAAAACAAACCTACAGACAATGCCCTAGTTTATTTTATTTTTTTATTCTGTCAACGTCTAAAATATGTTAATAATTTTTTTTTATTTTTTTTTTTATTTAGTTTAAAATGTGTTTGGACAAAAATTAAACACATCATACAAAATAAAAAAAAAGAGAAACTGCAAGTGATAAACAACATTTTTCTATGTATCTTTTTTCATTCTTCCTTTGATCAAAATGGGAAAAAAAAATTTAAATTAGGTCTTGGTGACCTTGACGTCAGAAATCATTTTGTATTCATAGTATGCTAGTTCTATATAATTATATTTTTTTTTTTTGCCTGATATCCATCCTTGACAGCAAGAGTGTCTGCTGTAATTTTTTGTGAGCGCTAAGAAGCAACAAAGTGTGCACGTATTTCCCTTTCAAGACCCTCTCGTCTAAAAAAAGTTCCCATGAAATGAATTTGAACAGCTGATCAGCCACTGAGCTCCAGATTATCACTTAACATTCCATAATCAAACCTGCTGCTTATGACGTTTAACACTTCTGGGTCACAAAACCTCACACGAACACCTGCTCGGGTCGTTCTTTCTATTAAGAAAATAATTATTCATCATGTTATATGATGCCCTGTGATTCGTCTGGGGGGTTTCCCTTCTTACATGATGCTTCTCCATCTTCTCCAGCATCCCTTTGACATTATATGGATTTATGATATCATATTAGCATTTTTTTCTCTTTATAAAATGCATCTTTAAATTTGTTTGTTGTTCGTAGTGAGAGTAGAAGGATAGTTGATGCCCATTTGTTATGTCATCTACAATATGACACCACCGATTTATTAAGTAGTAAGGCTGCATGATCTTGGAAAAATCTAACATTGCAATATTTTGTTATTCTGCTATATATATTGCGATTATGAATACAATTTCACCAGTTGACTTGAATATCTCTATTTGGAAAGAATAGAAAATTTTAGATTGATTGGAATGATCCTGTAGTGGGAGTGCATCTGCATAAAACCCAGTAAACAATCCACATGCATAGATAAATACAGTAAAGAAAAAGAAGATACAATTGAAATAAACTGTTTTCTGAATCGAACAGTATTTGTGTACAGTAATTGAATAATAAAAACAATTCATTAAGGTGGCATTATTAAAGTTACAAAAATGTTTTTAAAATCATTATACAGTCACCGGCCTCAAAAACACATGCAAATGATAAATTATAAAACAGCCTCAACATTGCATATCCTGCGATGGGACTATTGCGAATGGTCACATTGCGATATCGATGCTGAACCAATATATTGTGCAGCCCTAATAAGTAGGCATGTTATTTATTTACTGGTCATTAAATTACTGCTGCTTTTTGGTAAGTCATATTATGTTGATAATTGGATTCCCTTAATGTCATTCAGTTTAATAGTTACATTTTGCACTTCCATCCGCTTTGCTCTTAACATGACTCTGGTGTTCATTGCTAAGGCTTACACGCATGCTGTTTCTTTCCCAGTCCACCTGTTCACACTCCGTCACTCACTGGGTTATGTGAGATGCTATTTTAACAGCAGCCCTCACATGTTGTACCGTGATGAAAAGTTAATTGTCCATATATTTCCTGATGCATGTAAAGACAAGATGAAGAAACTGAATCTTCTTAATCACTATGAAGTGCAGTATGATCATGATTATTTAATGATTTTGATTTTGGTAGTCACTTGTTTAAAACGGCCTCTCTGCAAGTCAGAATTGTCATAAACATAACATTTAAGAAAATCACATAGATTTCAGTGTCTTATAATTGAAATTTTGATAGGTGACAGATTATTTACCACATTGCGTAAAGACAGTGATACTTTTGTTAGACTACTCTATAGTAAAGGCCCTGATCACACCAAACGCGTTTTTTGCTTTGAGAGGCGCATCTTTTAAATGGTTTACTAATGGCCATGAGTGTTTTGTGCACTTCTTATGCCTCGCGTTTTAACCGCCTGCTGCGCCTCGTGTTTTTGCCTTGTGCTCTCTGCTCCCGCAGTTGTAAAAAAGTCAACTCTTTGAGCCGAAAAAGTGCTCTGCGTCAGTTGCGTCTTTTTCATTTTCCAATCAAATGAAAGCAGAGGTGGGGTTTCCGTTCAAGACGACTACGGAGACTTTTAAAGGTGGAGAGACCTGTGGTCGCTGTTTCGAGTTATCCGGAGCTGTGTGACTTCACAAATCTTGAATATCAATATTCACAATATAATTAAATATTACAATTATAACAGTATCAACAGCAGCGCTCGTGCACAATACGCAGCTGATTCAGTGGTTGCCTAGTGACAAAAAAAGCACAGTGCGGTGCGCCTCGCGTTCTCAGTATGGAAAAGCGCGTTCGGTGTGATCGGCCCCTAATTATAGTAATTGCTCTGCATTAAAGCCATTCTAGTGCTTTTTAACATTAGCTGATGGTATTATTTTTTTTTACGTGTTTCAGACATTCCCACATTGAGGTATGGACCCTTTTCACAAGCCGGTTATGACGCTTTTAACGGTCATTAGCATCTTAAATCCTTAAGTTTTTCATATGAAAGTTTACTCAACTATGACAAATTCATCCACTGAGAAACATGGAAATCTTTACTTTTATTTACTGAATATTTAATTAATCATTGTTGTGCAGGAAAATTTACTTGCACCATTGCATATTTTGGCTCTCTAGCCACTCTATAAAAAATTTAAATAAAAGTGTCAAAACAGACATTCTTTTATAATCGTATGTTTTAAAACATATTTCCAACTTTTTATTTGTAATCAGAGAGCGAAAAAGCTTTTTGCTGTAAATATTGAGGCATCGAGTCTTGATTTAACTAACTATTGACTCCTATCAGTGATGCTTATAACAAGGGTTTCTGAATACACATAAATCTATTAAATGTCAACTTAAAAAATACTAAATATCAATATCATCTATTAAATATATCTTTGAATATTGTGTTTGTGATTAAGAATCGCTAAATTTAACATGCTTATCTATTTATTTATATAGCATTACAGTATGCATCTACCTCAAACAGCTGCTGAGCAAAGTCAAAGCAATGACAAGAAGTTGCTAACCTCTGACTCTGTGTGTGCCTGTGTTATTAACAGCTAAATATATTCATAAAATTTTACTTAATAATTTGCATGCATGTTTTTGAAGTCTATCATTTTCATTGAGCTAAATGATAATGCAATAAATTATTTCATGTTAAATTTGAATGTAATTTAGCTGCTTATTTTATGCTAGGCACGTAAATATATTGCTGAATCAATGGGGGTGAAGTATGCAGAGGGAGTGATTCTGGATATGGAGGGTATGTGTTCAGAAGCTGAGAAGAGGATACCTCTGGTCTGCTTTCTGTCTATGGGTTCTGATCCCACAGAGAACATAGATAGACTCGCCAAGTCGAAGGTACAAGTTATTATTACACATTACTCCAGAATGCATCATTCTGATTGATCAGCTATTTAAGCACCCAAGGTTTGATACGATTTCTCTTATGCAGGGCATTCCGTGCAGGCCAATCTCCATGGGACAGGGACAGGAAGTGCATGCAAGAAGGCTTCTGGCACAAAGCATGTCTGATGGAGGCTGGTTACTTCTGCAGAACTGCCATCTGGGATTGGACTTCCTGGATGAAGGTCTAGAGACAGTCACAACAACAGAGAACATCCATGACAGTTTTAGGTTGTGGGTGACTACAGACGTGCATCCCAAATTCCCCATAAACTTCCTGCAGTCTTCTATTAAATTCACCAATGAGCCTCCTCAAGGTAGAGAAAGGGACAGCTGTTTTTTTTTGTCATTCTGTTATTATTAAAAATACATTACAGATTTAATATTGTGACTAAATGTAAAAGATATAAGAATAAAACAGGAAATGTGTGATTTGTAATGCAGGGGTGAAGGCTGGACTCAAGCGGACATATAATAGTGTGACTCAAGAGCAGTTGGAGATCACAAACATGCCTCAGTGGAGACCACTTTTCTACGCTGTGGCATTTCTGCACACCACGGTCCAGGTCAGGACAGCTGTTAAACCACGTCACTCACTGCTCACAGTGACACACGAAAAGGCTTTAAATACTCACATCATTAGTTCATGTACTTTAAATGCAGGGGTAAAAAAAAAAATATATATATATATATATATGGGTGGCTCAGTGGTTAGCACTGTCGCCTCACAGCAAGAAGGTTGCTGGTTCGAGCCCCGGCTGGGTCAGTTGGCATTTCTGTGTGGAGTTTGCATGTTCTCCTGTGTTGGCGTGGGTTTCCTCCGGGTGCTCCAGTTTCCCGCAAAGACATGCGCTATAGGTAAATTGAATAAACTAAATTGGCCGTAGTGTGTGTGTGTGCGTGTGTGTGTGTGTGTGTGTGTGTGTGTGTGTGTGAATGAATGAATGTGAGAGTGTATGGGTATTTCCCAGTAATGGGTTGCAGCTGGAAGGGCATCCGCTGTGTAAACATGTGCTGGATAAGTTGGTGGTTCATTCCGCTGTGGCGACCCCTGATGAATAAAGGGACTAATCCGAATGAAAATGAATGAATGGATAAATATATTTATATATATATACACTACCGGTCAAAAGTTTGGGGTCAGTTATTAAATGAAAACATTTTTTTTTATTGTTAAATATTTATTAAATATATATTTATTACTTATTGTATGAAGTTTCAAATGAAATTATTACTCCAGTCATTTGCTTTTATTACTATTACCATTAATAATATTAATAATAATAACAATAATAATTAATATAAATGTGAATCTGAAGACTGAAGTAATGAAGCTGGAAATTCATCTTTAAAAATAATTAATTCATTCATTTTCTTTTATTTAATTATAAACTACTTTTGAACAGTTATTTTATAGTGCAATAACATTTCACAATTTTACAATTTGTACTGTATTTTTGATTAAATAAATGCTGCCTTGGTGAGCAGGATGAGCTTAATATAAAACATTTAAAACTCCTACTGACCCCAAACCTTTGACCGGTAGTGTATATATATATATATATATATATATATATATATATATATATACCCCTGCATTTTAAAGTACATGAACTAATGGTTTGAGGGTTTTTTCTTATATATTAATGGTGCAAAGACAGAAACATATTACTATTTTAAATTACAATTATACTTAAAAAATTAACATTATTTTATTTTGCACTACAATGCTTAAAATTCAAATAATTTTAAGTCAAAAACAAATCGAAATAATATCAAGTTTTTAGTTTCAAATTATTATACAGCCCAATTTATTTATTTTCATTTTACATTTGGTCTAATTAATATTTAGCTTTTCATCGACCCCTTGCAGTTCTCCCACATTTGGGAAACCCTGTAATAATGGCTTTTAAAAATATATTACACATTTATTAGTAAAACATTCCATAGCATATACATATTGTATAATAGTTTATTATTTTAAAATAATCACAGCTGTTTCAGTTCACAGCTGTTTAAGACATGTCCTAATTGTCATATTCCTGCTAAAGGAGAGACGCAAATTTGGTCCACTCGGCTGGAACATTCCCTATGAGTTCAACCAGGCTGATTTCACCTCCAGTGTCCAGTTTGTGCAGAACCACTTGGATGACATCGACATCAAGAGAGGAGTCAACTGGAATTGCCTGCGCTACATGTTGGGAGAGGTACAATATGGACTTTCTACTGTACTTTTGTTCTTTTTTATTTGACAAACCCACTTATTTTGGTTGTGTAGGTTCAGTATGGTGGACGTGTCACAGATGATATGGACAAACGCCTGCTCAATACTTTTGCCCGAATCTGGTTTAGTGAGAGCATGTTTGCGGACAAATTTTGTTTCTACAAAGGATATACTATACCAAAGGCCAAGATGCTTCAGGATTACCATGCACATATTGATGCTCTGCCATTGGTTGATACACCTGAGGTGATACAGACATTTATTTATTTTTATTTTTTTTACGTGGTGGTCACAAAATCAATAACCTATTGATTTTAACTTTGTTCAACAGGTTTTTGGCCTCCATCCCAACGCTGACATCACTTACCAGACCAATTTGGCTAATGATACCCTGAGTACCATCCTCAACATCCAGCCCAAAGACAGCAGCAGTGGAGAGGGCGAGACTAGAGAGTCGTCAGTACAGAAAATGGCCAATGAGATGTTAGAAAAACTTCCAGCTGACTATGTGCCTCATGAGGTGAAAATTTTGTTATAGGGACACTTTAAATGTTTAAAGCATATTAGTGTCAAAACTGAATGTATACCATCATTTTCCAATAACTTTATACAGGTGAAAAGCAGCCTACAAAAAATGGGAGCATTCCAACCCATGACTATATTTCTTCGTCAAGAGCTTGACAGAATGCAGCGTGTTATTGGTCGTGTTCGCAGTACCCTCACCGACCTTAAACTTGCAATTGATGGTGAGTTTAAGAAACTTTCACTCACAGTGCAAAAAAGTGCTTTTATTGTTTTGAAGGGGGCATTAAATGAAAAATCCAAATGTCCTTAATTTCTACACATCTGCATTAATCACAAGATTGCTACTGCTGTCAAGAAAGCAACCCAGGCTTATTGGAAATACGTGCCCAGGGCTACATTTTTGCGAAATGTGTAATACGTTGCTCTGGTGTTGTTTCCTTGCAGCTTGTGATGACAAATCCACTAGAGGCCTAGGTTACCACAATTTCACGTTGCTTTTTTATCTGTTTTCTGGAACCATTCTTCACCGGAATCAAACCCACTCCACATCCCAAGTACGACACCGTACAAGGCGAGCTACCGAGCAAACTGACCACTGTAGAAAAGTTGTCCATATGGTGATAAGAGAGTGAAGCAAATGCATTCAATAACAAATCATAGATGCGTTTAAGTTGTTTTTGTGGTATTTATTTGGTGCCGTGCAAAGAACCACACCAAAACAATACTTTATTTACTGATAATATATAAATCCCTGTAAATGTCAATAGTGTGAAGAGGAACAAAAGTTGTCAGCCATGTAGCCTTCGAAACTGCTAGCAAATGTATAAACGTATCCCTGGCCACACATTTCCATATTTCCTTGTGTTGCAAGAAAGAACATTTAATGTTGTTCTTATTAGGGTTGTTCCGTTACTGATACTAGTATTAGAAATACTCACCAGTACTGCAAAAATTCTGGCATCGGTATCAGCAAGTATTTGAAACCATAAGCGAATCTTATACCATATTTTTAAATGAAAATATAAAAGTTTTAATTCTGTCAATTTATACTGGACTAGTAGTATACACAACTGATTCTACAGATATACGTTCAGTACTCCGTATCGCCGATATACTGAGCTCCGGTATCGAGAAGGGAAAATGTGTATCGGAATATCCCTAGTTCTTATATTAAAAGCAGACAAATTTCATCTTCAAAAACTGAAATGTTTGGAAGTGTCAGGTGTCTGTTCTGTCGTTGTCATGTGATCCCTTTGTTCTGTTTTCCCGCCGTTTCCTGTTGATTATTTTCACCTGTGTTTCATTATCCCTCCTGTGTATATATACCCCTTTGTTTAGTTCATTCATTATCCAGTATTGTATTGCCATGGTGTATTGTCTACGTGCAGTGTCTCCGTCTTCCCGTGTCTCCATTTACCAGTGAGTGTTATGTTAATAAATCTACGTGTTTTGATAACTCCCGTGTTTCGTGCTTTACACCGTGACAGAATACTGGACCACAAACAGTTTGCGGCGTACTTTCCCCCGTTTTTCTTTTTAGTCTTTTTTGCCCCAGTGTTTTCTTTTCCTCTCCCCCGTGTTCCCATTGACCCCATCGACAGCCCCGAATTTCTTCCCCTCCTGCTGGAGCAGGGGGAAAGCAGCCTCGAGGACCATTCAAGACGGTCGTCCGAAGATGGTCCTCGGGGCAATATCGCCGCCTATGTGGAGTGGACTCTGGCGAGGAATGAAGCAACATTCATCGTCTGTGAGGAGGAAGAGCTCGCCAGCGCCACTCCCGACCCAGTGACCAGCCAAACACCACCCACCTGCAGGGAGCATTTGCCAGAGCCCACCGCAGACGGAGAGCCACCCGCGGTGTACGAGCCATCGCCATCTAGAGCGACAGAGCGGAGTTACACCACGGAGGAGGAGCTCAACAGACCGTCTGACCAGGTGTGTGAGCCGGCAACATCGTCGAAAGGGGGAGTCCTGGTGGACCTCAGCGGCTCATACGAGAGTCCCGTCCACCCCCCCTCTGCAGATGTGCAACCGCTGGACACTGGGAAGTTGCTCACCGACTTCTGGAGCGAAGTCAAGCCCCTTCCGCTGTTTCCAGACAGCAAAGACGTATCTCCGCTTCAACTGTTTCCACACAGTTTTTTAGTTCCTGAATTTCCCGATGCCCCAAGCTCCAGAGTCGTGAGTGACTTCCCACCCTCTTCACCTCTACTCACACCTATGACTGCAGCCAGTCAACCAGCTCCAGCGCTGCTGCAGTCAGCCAGCCCCCCAGCTCGCCCTCAAGCTCCAGAGGTGGAGCTCGCTCTGAGGTGCTGCCTGCCAGCATCGCCCTCTGGAGAGTGTCGCCCAGCGTCAGCTCCTTCAGCCTCCGAGCTACGAACTCCACCTCGGCCCTTCAACCCTTGTGCTCCGCATTGGCTCCCTCCTCCCTCATCTCCGCCGTGGACCGTCAGTCCACCAGCTTCACCAGGCTCCCTCGTCCCTCCGGCTCCGCCTTGGTCAGTCGTCACCCTTCCTACACCTCTGGACTCCACTCCTCTGGCTGCGCCTCGTCGCTCCGTCCTGCCAGCTGCGTTGAGCTCCTCCTTCCCTCCAGCTACGCCTTGGTCCTCTGTCGCTCTGGCTCCGCCGCGGGCTTCCGGACCCCCGCCGTCGCCTCGCTCGTGTGAGCCGTCTGCTCCACCCCGGCCCTCTGGGACCTCGGCGTCACCTTCACCCTACGGCTCTCCGTCTCCTCCTTGGGGCTCCACCGCCATCAGCGGCGTCTCCCTCAGTTGGCCCCCTGGAGTCGGCAGCCATCCTCCTCCATGGTCCCTTCCTTCCTCGACTCCGCCCTGGGCCGTCCTTCTGGCTGTGTCCTGGGTCTTCCTGCTCCAGCTCCCTTCCTGGTTCCTCCCTCCTGAAACTCCTCCCTGGCCCCTCCCCTCCCATCCTCCCTCATGTTATGTTGAAGGCGCGAGGTCGCGCCTTCAAAGGGGGGGGGGTAATGTCAGGTGTCTGTTCTGTCGTTGTCATGTGATCCCTTTGTTCTGTTTTCCCGCCGTTTCCTGTTGATTATTTTCACCTGTGTTTCATTATCCCTCCTGTGTATATATACCCCTTTGTTTAGTTCATTCATTGTCCAGTATTGTATTGCCATAGTGTATTGTCTGTTAATAAAACTACGTGTTTTTGATAACTCCCGTGTTTCGTGCTTTACACCGTGACAAGAAGACACTTGTTTTCATCTTTATATTGAAACACAATGATTTTATATTCCCAAAGGGACTATAATAATGTCAGAGGATCTCCGTGACGCTCTGGACAGCATGTATGATGCCCGTGTCCCCAAGTCCTGGCAGAAGATCTCTTGGGAAGCTGCTTCTCTGGGTTTCTGGTTCACTGAGCTCCTTGAGAGGAACCAGCAGTTCCACAGCTGGACATTTAATGGTCGACCTCTTCAGTTTTGGCTTACAGGATTTTTTAATCCACAGGTGGGGCTAAAGATTTGAGCAGCACATCTTACATTTCAATTGTGCGAACGATCAGGTCTCTCCATTAATGTAATGTGCTTGATTGAAGGGCTTCTTAACAGCGATGCGCCAAGAGACCACTCGAATGAATCTGACTAAAGGGTGGGCTCTTGACACTGTTGTCCTACTCAACGACGTCACTCGCATGATGAAGGAAGATGTTACAAGTCCTCCGCCAGCAGATATTGGCGGTGTCTACATCTACGGCCTCTATTTGGATGGAGCCGGGTGGGACAAACGAAATGTGAAACTGACAGAATCATCTCCAAAGGTATTTAAGTGAATGATATATATAAAAACGATAAACATTTTAACTTGATAAAATGTTATAAACATGTTAGCAGCATATTAAAGCATGCTAGCAACTTTCCAGAAACATAAACATGTTAGCAACTTGCTAAAACATGCTAACTTATAACAATAAATATGCAGTCATCAAGTTAAAATATGCTAAAAATCTGTTAACACATGCTAACAACTGTTTGAAAAATGCTAAATGTGCTAAACAATGTGAATTAAATGATAAATTGTTTGACTTAAATGTTAAGGTAAACAATTTAACTTGATAAAATGTTATAAACATGTTAGCAGCATATTAAAGCATGCTAGCAACTTTCCAGAAACATTAACATGATAGCAACTTGTTAAAGCATGCAAATTTATAACAATAAATATGCAGTCATCAAGTTAAAATATGCTAACAACTTGTTAACACATGCTAACAACTCTTTGAAACATGCTAACTGTGCTAATATATGCTAATGAAATTATACATTGTTTGTGACTTGTTAGCATAAACAATTTAACTTGATAAAATGTTATAAACATGTTAGCAACATATTAAAGCATGCTAGCAACTTTCCAGAAACATAAACATGCTAGCAACTTGATAATATTTTTTTAATTATTACAATAAAAATGCAGCAAGTTAAAATATCCTAACAACTTGTTAACACATGCTAACAACTCTTTGAAACATGCTTACTGTGCTAATATATGCTAATGAAATGTTAAATTGTTTGTCTTGTTAACATAAACATTTTAACTTGATAAAATGTTATAAACATGTTAGCAGCATATTAAAGAATGCTATCAATTTTCCAGAAACATAAACATGCTAAATTATAACAATAAATATGTAGTCATCAAGTAAAACTATGCTAACAACTCTTTGAAAAATGCTAACTGTGCTAGAATATGCTAATTAAATTATAAATTGTTTGTGACTTAAATGGTAAGATAAACATTTTAACTTGATAACATGTTAGCGACACATTATAGCATGCTAGCAACTTTCCAGAAACATAAACATGCTAGCAAATTGCTAAAACATGCTAAATTATAACAATAAATACGCAGTCAAGTTAAAATGTGCTAACAACTTGTTAACACATGCTAACAACTCTTTGAAACATGCTAACTGTGCAAAAATATGCTAATGAAACATTATTTGAGACTTGTTAACACGTAAGCTACTTGCATGTTAGCAGCATACTAAAACATGTTATAACATGAAATATTTTACTACATGCTAGAAACATCCTAGTAATATTCTGAAGCATGTTAGCAATGTTAAAAAATGTTAAATGCAAAGAAACATGCTTAAAATTTGCAGTTCAGAGTTTTTTTAAGTCAACATCCCATACAATCTGTATTTTCAATCAAATAAGACCATGGTACTATATGAATAATCTTGTTTGTTAGGTTCTCTTCAATCTGTTGCCAGTTGTGCATGTGTATGCAGTGAGCAGCACCACAGAACCCAAAAAGCCGGCCATGAATCTGTACTCCTGCCCAGTGTACAAGAAACCAAGGCGAACTGACCTGACGTACATCTTTTCACTGTTCCTTCGAAGCAGCCAGAACCCAGACCACTGGACTCTGAGGGGAGTCGCTTTACTCTGTGACTGTAAATAAACCCTTAATCTGCTGAGGCCTGAGGTATTTTCACACACGAACAATGAAAGTGAGCATTTGAAGAAAAATAAGTGCATATCGATTAATAAAAACAGGAAATCTGCTTAATTCTAAGTATTGCTTAAGAAAACAGTTGTTGAAACATTATTTCTCTGTTGGCACACTTAAAGTTTTCAATAATATGACTATGGTTATTTTTAATGTTCTTATACTTGTATTTTATCTTATGAAAGAAACAATAAAAAACGTAATGCATAATTCATGCAGCAAAATGTATGAATGTTTTATTAAACATTTCTTAACAGATATGCTCGTATGATGGCTCGTATAATTTGCAGTACATAGATGTTCATGGATAAATTACAGCAGAGGTGCCCAAACTGCATGTATAGAGTATGCAGGGTTCATGCGGTCATGGAAAACCTGGAAAAGTCATGGAATTTTTTGACATTTCCAGGCCTAGAAAAGTTTTGGAAAAACAGAAAAGCCCACAAAGTTTTGGAAAAGTCATGAAAAACAGATATCTGTATACTTTAATATAGGTTAGCTGTCTTTACTTCTTTTCTGTCCTTGGCCAATCACATACTCTCACATTATTAGTGCGGTGTAAGCATTATCTAAATCAATTTTAAATAGATATAAATATAAATTGAAACTAAATAGATTGTTGCGTGTTTTACGATATGCTGTAATAAATTTGAACATGCATTGTTTTTCCTTTACCATTTATATGTAGACATTGCATTAAACATTAGGTCATAAAAATTTACTTGAAAGTCTTGGAAAAATCATGGAAAAGTCATGGAATTTTAATAGTAAAAATGTGTATGAACCCTGAGTATGTGACTACAAATAATGTGTAGAAGTAATAATGTATAGAATTATATATATAGTCTTTATTCATACATGCACTTTCCAAGCATATCATACAGCATAAAGTGTTAATAAAACAAACAGTCTAATGACAGATATCATAATGGCAGTCTAGCCTTTTAACACCATTACAAGCATGTAATGACGTCTTTTCTACATCTGGCCTTCAGTTAAAAAACTTTTAAAAAAAGGTGGACAACTGAAAGATGTCAAAATGAAAAGGTGTAATACAGCAGCAACTTTTATTCTTAAAAATCAGTCTTGGTAATTACTTGTACACTATAATTGCACCTTTATTGTTTTCATAAACTCTTCAGAAACCAGCTGATTGAGTTCATAAGTTTATTTAAAAATAATAATACAACTGAATAGTGAGGGTTAATCACCAAGGTTATACTGCAAAACTGATCTTTTTTAGATTACAAGAAAAACAGAAAAGGCACAGAAAAATATTGTTAGAAATGACTTGCCTGCACAAGTAATCAACTACAACATCTAAACTGAAAAATGTCATTCTAAACTCAACCATTGCTGGACATGCTGGATGTCCGCTGACACCAGAACATATTTAAAGTTTTCCAAAGTCCGAAAAAAAAAAATTGTGAATTATGTAAATCATCTGTATTTGTGTAAATCATTTTGACTGTTTGGTGAAATTTCTTTAAAGTAATATTGCACACGCCTAATAAATAATAGGTTCACTCAGTTCTTTGTCTTAAAAGCATTTTACCGCTAAAGAATGAATAAAGGCATCAGTGTCTTACAAAAAGTAGTTTTCTTATAAAGGGGGACTTCTTATTAAGATCACAAGACCAGCCGAACACTACTAAGTCATACCTCTATTATTATACATATATGTGAATGGAGTATCTTACCAAACACCTTTGTTTTTACATGACACTTCATCCACACCCATAGGTGGCAGTGTGTCCAAAAAAACTAACTAGAATTTAAATTAAAAAATCGTTAAACTAGTCATCTCAGTATGGTGGTTTGACATTCCTCACCCTTTATAACACATAACAGATGTAAACAGAAATTCCCCCCACACCTCCCCCCAAAAAACAGATATTGTTTGTAGTATTCAACTTCCTCAATTCGTTCATTCAGTTGTCGCAAGAACCATCCACTGATCCACATGAGATTTCTGTTCTTTCCAATCTTTCCACCTTCTAGTTCTCTGTAATCGAATCCATATCTGTATATCAGTCTTTCCCATATGTGCCTGTCAGGCCTGCTTAAGCTTAAGAAAGCTGCTTCATATCATACATCGGCACTTCTGATTCCTCACCCTTGCCCTCATCTGGACTTTCTTGTTTCTGCGTTGGCTCCGTGTAGGCCACGTCAGGACTGGGTTTACGACCCTTCGGTGGTGGGATGGGTGCTGTTCTTTCTGTGGTCCCTTCTGCCCCCTCCTGACCCTCAGCCACCGTCCTTTCCTTCTTCAGATTCAGCTTTGCCGGTACGGTTTTCGTGATGGTTTCCTTGAAGCGCTCGCCAGACTGTTTCAGTCGTTCTCCTGATTGGCGGATTTTCTCACGCCGTTCAGCTGTTACTATGCGCTCGCCCAGCTTGTTGACCTTGGTGCCCAGGTTCTCTTTGGTCTTAGTCATGTTCTCGCGTGAGAAGGTCTGCTTCAGGCTTTCGATGCGCTTCAGGCCGGTCTTCTTCAGTTTGGCAGCAGTAGATGAATCGGCTTCTTCAACAACCATGTATTCCTCATCTGAGTCAGGGAGCGGAGCCTCTGGTGCATCTGGGTCTGCAGCGGCGTCTCCACCCGTTGCTCCCTTTGGAGAGGCTTTAGGACCGACCACAGCTGGGACCTCATTATCTCCCTGTGGGAAGAGGATACAATTAACAAATTTACTATGTACAGCACATCTGAGACCTTCAATTAAATTGTTCTAGATTTTTTTTTATTAAGCATATATTTAAATAACAGCAAGTACATGACGTGAAACATACAGTGTTATCCCCTTGTTTTTTAAAACATACAGAATAATAATGTTATACAGGTAAACAACCATAACATAACCCTTATCCCAACCCAACCCAAAACGACCCCACAGGAATAATAAATAAATGAAAAGGTGTGGTTCCATCTACAAAGAAGGTAAGGTCTTGTTTCCAAATGTAAAAAAGACATTGGGTCTTTCAACCAGGACAGATTTGCAGGGGCACTTAACCGTTCTGTTATAAAAACAGGATTTAGTGTACTGGCGTTTATTCTCTCTATCTCTAAGATTTTGTCAATGAGTCTCTGTTGTTCTAATTTCCTGGATTTGAACCAATGCGCATTAAAAGAAATGATACTCCCACATATGTGTGCTTTGAATTTTTCCCCTAGAAGTATTGGTGATATTGAATTTGATTTGTTGGTTCCTTATAAAAAAAACTATATCTTAAAAGTTGTCGCAAAATTCATTGTTAGCCAACAGCTCAGTATTAAGCTTCCATGATGCTAAATTGTTCTATATTATTAGAGACAAATTTACTTGTAATTGGGCTCTTTTTCCCCAATCACATTACATACTAAATACAATGGCTGTCCAATCAGAATATAGTATTCCGGAACACGTTTTAATAGCTTACCAACATATTAAATGTAGAAAGACAACTAAGCATTAGTAGGGATGTGGGATTTTTGTTGTCTATGATATGTTTTTTTTTAATTTTTTATTTTTATTTCCTATATCAGCCATTTAGCAGAAAATAAACATCACAGTAAGATTTTAAAAGACATGAAATAGTTCCTGAATGTTTGCGCACAACCCAGCCTGATCTCACGAGGAAACGTAACTATTTTACGTAACTATTTTTTACGCACTAGTTCAGTCGTACGAAAATGTGTGATTTTTAAAAAGGAGGCGTGGCATCCAACCCCGCCCCTAAACCCAACCATCATTAGTGGATGAGCAAATCATACTAAATTGTACAAATGAGATCGTACGAATTAATACGAATTAACCACTAAATCAAAAGGTTACCAATTGCCGTGAGATCGTGTTGGCACAACCATGATCACAAATGTGATATTGATTCTACACAACATTGCAACAAACAAGAAGTCCCATTTTACCAGTTTTATATTTTGCCAATGAAAGTATTTACAAACTACTTTTTAAATGAATTATTTGACTAATTTATATATAATGGTCTATTAATAAAGACAATCATTTGAACAATTGTTTGAATGATTGAACCAAGTCTCTAATTTATTCATGACAGGCCTAAACCAGCTAGTTACAGCACAAAAATCTGACTTTTATTTATTTTTTTGTCAATATCGCACACCACTAATGCTTGAAAAAAAGATAGCAAAAATATAGAGCGATCGAACAGTGGCTTAAAATTAACTTCAGTTAATCGATTTACAGGCTTTATTTTAGAAGATTTTCAAAATGATTTGCATATAGAAGTCTAGTGTGCTGTTGAATAACACATAAATATAATTCACCTATCATAGGCCAGTATGTTTAATCACTATGAAGCAAAATAAGTGAATCAAATTACATGCATCACCAGCATTCATGGACTAAAGCCAGTTAAGGTTGAACCACTCTTTCCATGTCCACGCTTCTGAACAAAACACACATTTTTTAAAATAAAAGAAGTGTATCGCTAACAAACTGCCACTGTTCAATTGGTGAATAAAGACTCTGTCTGCAGCTTTTTTCACCATCGCTCTGTTGGACGCGATAACACTATATTAGGACATGAAGTGCAGCTCTCAGAATAACCCTGAACAAATCTGTCAGCTGTTCTGCTCGGTTCAAGAGATGATCAAACCCATGGGCACTCATTAAAACTGTGATTGTTTCAAAAAAAGAAAACACTAATACGCCTACACTGATTGCTCCAATGTCTTAAAGAAAACATTCCTATAATGCACCTTCAGAAGATGTAGACGAATAGCTAATACATTTAAATGTAGTTTTTCAGTCATAATGGTTGCATAATTACAGATTTAGTCTATAAAAATTGAGCGATAAAGTACGATTTTATTTGATTGGTGTTTTAATGTCCGTTGGTCTGCTTTACAAACACACTGGAACCAAATATTCTCAAGTTATTTCAAGCAAGACACAGTATATCCAGATTTAGCAACATTCCTCAATGATTTCATAATTTTCTGCACTCAATCTTAATCGCATTTCTTCCATCTAGCCTCATTTAAAACAACAGCAAGGCTTCGTAGTTCGTTCTCGAAAACTCTAAAGAGTGAATATTAATTCGTTTTTACTCCCTCATGGATCACATTACGCACTTTATCTGCGTATTACACCAGACATCCTGCCACATATCAGATAAAATGGCCGCCAACCTAATCCTCTATTCTCAGCGGGAACTGGCCGAACATTCCTGCTGTATTGCTTTTGGCAGCTGGCCACGTGACCTTCTAGTGTATCGTGATTTATCTTGGATCATGCAAAACCTTGCGCCCTGAGTCTAAATTTGATGACTCATTTTGCTCAAGTTGAACTGTTTAGAAAGTAATTAAAGGTCTACTAATATGGTTATGTGATTCAAAGAATTAAGGTGCAATCACATTTACCAATACTTGACCAAGTTTAATTGAGTCATTCCAATGAAAATCCATTTGCATATGCAGAGTTGACTCATTTTCAGCTTGATTTACAATGCCGACCAGCAGAGAGCAGCTTGGTTTGGCTTCTGTGCCCACTATGCAATACACGTGGCAGCTTTTTTTGCCTCCAAAATGTCACCACATATTTAGGCCTCATTTAAAGTTCCAACCTTTAAATGGAACCCATAATAACCAAGTCCAAAAGAAACACTCATATTCCACTATAAGTGAGGTGATTGTCAATTTTTACCTGGTAGATGACGACGCGAAACTTGTTCTTATTTAGCAGCTCGACTTGGGTTTCCTCCACCTTCTTGACACGAACGTTCTGCTTCTCCACCCGCACGCGGACGTCCTTGATGTGGCAGCTGACCTTGCGTGTTTTCTCCAGAAGTTTCTCCACGGTGCCACTCGTGGCCGTGTGCTCCTTCGTCAGCTTGACTACATCTGCTTGGATGGTCTTGACGGTGCTCTCCAGCTCCAGCTGCCTCTCCTCCATCCGCTGTTGGCAGGCCTGAACATTGTCTATGATCCCGGACACCCTCTCCAGCAGAGAGAAGATGTTCATGGTGCTGGGCTCGTCCGCCACACCTGCCAGTCCCAGTTTATCAGCCATGCTTGTCCTTGAAAACTGATGAGGACCCTAGACCAGAACTGCCAAAAGCCTTAGGTCCTGCTTCGGTGGGTTTCTCTTTGGGGGTGTTAGGTTATGGGGTGGGACGCTGGATTGTGGGGCCGTGGTGGGCCCTGGGAGACGATCGGATAGGACGGACTCACCCTCTGACTAGAGCTTCATGCACGTTTTGGAGAATATAGAAGCTCCACCCTTGCTGTATATAGGGAACGCAAGGTTCAAGGGCCAGACACAGAGAGAACGACTGGAAATAAGGGCAGAGGGGTTGGAAGAGGGCACCACACCAACTCACTGCGTATTCAGTGTATAAATACCCACAGTAAGGTGACACCCCGTCATTTTTAGAAGATGCGTGTGCAGCTGAGATAATGGAAACCCCCTTCAACCACTTTATTTTATTACAAAGAGCTGTTTCCTCGAAGAAAAGCTTATTTTATTAACAACAGTAGGGGATATAATAGTATTGCTGTGTCCCAATTCATTCTGAAGTATGTGTTTTTTATATTAAAAGATATACTTTTGAGAGTGTAACCAGAGTATGCAAGCTTTAGGACATACTACTTCCTCATTAATGGATAATTTTGTTGCTTAGTTATGTGCCCTGTCAATCATCTCGACACATCATTCACATTTCTTTCATATTTAATTTCCCACCATATTGAAGATGCAGCAGCATATTATGCCATTTGCAAGCCTTTCAATCTGAGAAATCTCTGCATAAGTATGCATTCAGAAGTTAATGACCAAACATGCCTTTATAAGCAGGGTGCGAATTACAGGGGGGTTTGGGGGGGAATGACCCCCCTAACTCTTGATCCCCCCCTGAAAGACGTCAAAACAAGATGTATGGGGGGGTCAGCTCTTTAATAGCAAAAAATAGTTTTCTCTGATTTGTATTTTAAATAATAATGTTAATAATAAAAATAACAGATAATATAAACATACATATTACCACCCCTATAGTGGTTCATACTATTGTGAATACATAATGGTGCCAATCAGCCTATGTGAGAAAAATACTAATTCAGCGGCCTGAAACCTGCAGATACCCTGTTTATAAGAGTTCATATTGTTGTTGCAGATTAAATATAACATTGAAAATATGAAATAAATATATTCCAGAAGGTTAGATATTAACAGTCATTCAAGCATCTTTACCAAATATTTGCCACATACCATTGGTCGTACGCCTCCGCCATGTTTGTAGTTTGTTAACACTTTTTACATGTTTGTAGTTCTAATCAAATTCACGTCCAATGCATAATGTATTGTCTCCAATATGACAAGTTAGCTTACACAGAGATCAATCTGCACTTCAGATTTCTACCGGAAATAGTAGACCATCTGGGTAACTTTGGAATACTCATTTCAACATACTAATTCTATTTACTATTTAGGAGGGATAATATGCGTATTAGGACGCTGCATATGATGTTCCTCAAATCTTGGTCAGTGGGCTATATGCACAGCTAGTGTTTTTCGGCCAATGGTAAACTTCTGATACAAGGTTTATGACTATTTTCAATTTCATATGGTTCCTTTTGCAGCATTGATGTTGTAATGTAATTAAAATACAATCAGTTAAGTAGACTTAAGCATTAATTTAGTTGTTCAAGCGTAAAACGAGATGACAGACCGTGTAGACACAAGCGCCGTCAGAAGAAGCAGCAAATACTGGGGTAAAATAAATGTTCATATTTTAAAGAAATGGCACGAAAAAATGGAATTTAATGGAGTGCTTCTTGTCTGGTCTGATACCCACTTCATATTGTAGATCAACCAGGCAGTGAAGATCACTGATTGTTAAAGAAATCAGATCTTAAACATGGCGATTTTTTTTATTTTTATTTTTTATGGAAAGACAGTTCACCTGAAGCGTTTGAGCTGGCTGACTAAAAATTAAACGTCTGTGTGCAAATACCCCATTGATTGTCCAATTTGGGCCAATCCCCATAGTTCTTAACCACACTATTTATTTTTTTCTGTTTCTTTAAAGAAATAGCAGTTAAATCATCATATTTTATTAAAAAACGTAGCACAAACAATACTAAGATGTTCCACCAATGATGGTCAATTGATTGTCCAAATTCGTACCAAAGGCTCCAACTTTACCTGTACAACGCAGGGTGCAATATGCATGCAACCATGTCCACACAATGCTTCAAGCTCAAACTCAAACATGATTTTAACTGCCATGTTGCATCCTGGGGAAGATGATCCACCTTAAGATGGACTGTCCAAACCTGTGAAATGATGCCACCAGCTGCAGTCTATTTTTAAACACAGAGTCGTCTATTATTACTCATCACTCATGTCATAGATCACAGAGGCTTATTCTCCAGAACTCTTCATTCAGCTGATACTCAACACCACTATTTTTTTTTACACACTAAATCTCACGTGAGCAAACTTTCTAGATCGTTTTCTTTATATAGCCGCTTTTATTGCAGTTTGTCATTTTATCATTTGAGAACACAGTATGTCACTCTTAAAGAAACAGTACACTGAGAAATCATTCCTGTCATTATAAACCTGACTTGCTGTCTTTATACCACAAGTAAATACATTTTGAATCAGATTTTTGGCCAAACTTATATATACTTATATATATTGAATATATTTTGAAGGTCATACAGGTTTTAAATCACATGAAGGTGAATAAATTATTTAGGTTGAACATTTTCTTTAATGAGACATTTTTGTGATGCTGATTTTAACTACAAACAGTAGCTTTATATGCCTTTTGGCCATTTATTTTCATAACAGTTGCACTTTGGATTATTAAAAACAAAATTAGAGGTGCAATGTTTGACATTAATACTGTTATCATTTCCATATAAACTACAAAACTGCCAATTTGTGGACAAAAAACGCAGATGCAGTATTACATGTTCATTCTATAGACATTAGCAAGCACTTGGCAACCAAAGCAACAACGCTGGACAGCCAATTTATATGTAGGTACGTAGTGTTTTTAAAGTCTCATTACTAACTCCAAACCTGGCATGCATAATCCAATTTGTTTTCTTCTTTTTTTTTCAGATCTGTGAGAATGGAGATTGTGATGACAACACTATTGTTGAATCTTTCCAAAAAATAGATAGGTAAAACTTTTCTATTTTTTAGTACTATATTTATTTATATATTTATTTATTTTTATTTTATTTTTTTTCTCAGTTTTTGTTTGTGTACTTGATGTTAAGTGTTGGTGTTTATTGTGTTAAGTGTGTCATTCTCGTTATGTGAAGCACCACCATGTCCGAATGAATTGTCCCATTGCACTATTGTTTATTTATTTTTTATTTATTTATTCATTTATTATTATTTTATATTATATATGAAGAGTTCAGATGCAAAAACCTCTTTATGCCGTCAGAACTTTTCTTTTAAATTGATCATTTTCATCAGGCTCCAGTGTATAGGTTCAGTAATTTCACTTTTATGGCAAAGAATAAGTTCTTTTCATGGTCTTCAAAGTAAAAATAACTCATCATAAACAAAGGAGGCTGAGAATAATGCTCATTAATGCTCCCTTAGAGGTTTTTGCATCTGAACTCTTCATATACATATATATATATATATATATATATATATATATATATATATATATATATTTTTTTTTTTTTTTTTTGTTATTATTATTATATTTCTTTCTCCCAGTTTTTGTTTGTGTACTTGATGCTAAGTGTTGGTGTTTATTGTGTTAAGTGTCATTCTCGTTATGTGAAGCACCACCATGTCTAATGAATTGCCTCAAGGGGATTAATTAGGGGAATAATTAAAGCTTTAAACTAAACTAAACTATACTTTGTTATAAAGTAAAAATAAATGTAAGATAACCATATCGATTAACACTATTTTTGAATATTTCCAAAAAAATGCATAGGTAAAACTTTTCTATTTATAATACTTTGTTATAAAGTAAAAAAAAAGAAAAGTAAGCCAAAATGCTACAAGCTAAATTTTCAGAGCATAATGCTAATGATTTTATCTCGTAAAATTATAAAGTATTTAAAGTTATTCAGGACAAGCCACGCCAGAATGACTTTACGTTGTGTTTACATGTACAGGCAACAATAAAATGTATATAAGACTGAGAATTAAATTTTATTAAACCTACAGCACGGGACACAGTTTCACAGGTCATGCGATATGCAGTTCATAGAATTAAATTAATGTCAATAATGTTCATTTCAACATTAACAACACCGATAACATTAGAACAGAAAAACTACAAACATTTCAACATTGATAAGATTAGCTAGTCAAACACGTTGCATTTCATTCTCTGAATTTCCCTTCAAAAGAAAGTGTAAACGTCATCACGTCGGCACACTTGTTCGTATCCAATTAAATTTGGTGTTCAGCTAAGTTTGATTTGAAGAAATAAGAATCAAATCAAAAGGTGGGTTGGTGGGTGGGGGGGGGGCAGTTAAAGAGACAGTTCAGAGTTAATATTTTCAATAAAGAAGCACATTCCATGAAAATAGTGGACGTCCGTTTTTGTGGTACAGTTTGTGTGCCGAGAGTTACATTTAACGATACGTGAAAAAACCTGGTACCACAATCGAAATAAAAAAATAATAATAAAAAAAGAGCTGGCTTATATCATTTATTTGACAGTGTTTGCCACTGACATCAAGTACCTAAAATGTCCTGAAAACAAGAAAACAATAAGGCACCATCCAATAAAATAATAAAAATAACATTTTAAAATCGGAAATAACCGTATTGTCCAGAGTCAAGAAAGCACAAAACCAAAAGAAAAAAAAAGCACATTAAAACGGTAATCCACTCGGTACAAAAAGTATCAAAAAATGAAAATAAAAACAAACTACATCATCCTTGAAGAGTTGTTTGATGGATAGTTTTGCGGTTGTCGTCTTTTACGATTCTTAGGGCATTTCCTAAAAAAAAAAAGAAAGATATTATATTATATTATATAGATTTATATACAGTTAAAATCTGAATTATTAGCCTCCGTGTATATTTTTTTCCCCCAATTTCTGTTTAACGGAAAGAAGAACACATTTCTAAGCATAATAGTTTTAATAGCTAATTTCTAATAACTGATTTCTTTTATCTTTGCCATGATGACAGTACATAATATTTTACTAGATATTACTCAAGATACTAGTATTCAGCTTACAGTGACATTTAATTAATTAGGGTTAGGCAAGTCATTGTATAACGATGTTTTTTTTCTGTAGACAATCAAATAAAATATTGCTTAAGGGGGCTAATAATATTGACCTTAAAATTGTTTTAAATAAAAAAAACTGCTTTTATTCTAGCTGAAATAAAAACAAATACGACTTTCTCCAGAAGAAAAAATATTATAGGAAATAGTGTGAAAAATTCCTTGCTCTGTTAAACATAATTTGGGAAATATTTGACAAATAAAAAATCACAGGAGGGCTAAACATTTTGACAAACTGTAGATTTGATAGATACCATATTGAATGCAAGTAAAGTGTCTAAATTTAAATAACTTTTCTGAAAATAATCGGTCAAAATATGTATGAAATAAAATTCCATCATCATTCAGAGCAACACATATTTACGCAAAAAGAAACCCACATACTTATTCTGACCTTTATTCTGACTTATTCTGATTCTTTATATGCATATATATACACTACCTGACAAAAATCTTGTCACCTATCCAAGTTTTAGGAACAACTAATAGTAACTTGACTTCTAGTTGATCATTTGGTATCAGAAGTGATTTATATGAAAGGCAAAGGCCTCTAGATTACTCTTATTGTCACTTAACAGAAATAATGTACAGTATAGAATATAAAGTCATGGTGCAGTGGAGAAATAATTAATATTGTGTTTGACTCCCATGAGCTTTGAGGACTGCATCCATACATCTCTGCAATGACTCAAATAACTTATTAATAAAGTCATCTGGAATGGCAAAGAAAGCGTTTTTGACTCCCAGAGTTCATCAAGATTCTTTGGATTCATTTTCAATGCCTCCTCCTTCATCTTACCCCAGACATGCTCAATAATGTTCATGTCTGGTGACTGGGCTGGCCAATCCTGGAGCACCTTGACCTTCTTTGCTTTCAGGAACTTTGATGTGGAGGCTGAAGTATGAGAAGGAGTGCTATCCTGCTGAAGAATTTGCCCTCTCCTGTGGTTTGTAATGTAATGGGGAGCACAAATGTCTTGATACCTCAGGCTGTTGATGTTGCCATCCACTCTGCAGATCTCTCGCACGCCCCTATACTGAATGTAACCCCAAACCATGATTTTTCCTTCACCAAACTTGACTGATTTCTGTGAGAATCTTGGGTCCCTTCGGGTTCCAGTAGGTCTTCTGCAGTATTTGTGATGATTGGGATGCAGTTCCCAAACAGATGATTCATCGGAAAAATCGACCTTCTGCCACTTTTCCAAATGATGAACTAGAGGTCAAGTTATTATTTGTTGCTCTTTCAACTGAGATCAACAACAAGACTTTTGTCAGGTAGTGTACATAAGACACTAATGAAACTAAATTTTATGTTTTTAATTATTAAACATCTCTTACAGATAAATGGGCAAAACAATATAGTGCGAAAATGTAAAGAAATTCCAGTTTTGTTCTTGCACTGTGATCCTTAAATAGTCTTTCATTACGCCATCAAACGATTCTTGTTCTAAATTGTGATTTTCATCTACTAAATCGACCAGAATGCCACAGGTGTTTGTCTAGTCCAGCACTCACCTGGTAATACACATGACAACTGCCACGATAATGGCTATCTGCACGGCTCCGATGATAGCAGCTATGAGCACATAATGAAGCTTCTGACCGCTGGGTACCACGTATAGGATGTTAAAGTCTGCGATCTCGTCACACTGTGTCCCTGTGTAACCTGCATCACACCTGTGAATGTACAAGAAATCATCTCAAACTAATTTTTCCAAAGAAACAATCATCTATTAATGAGCCCCTTAATGGATAATAACAGTTCTATGCAACCAAATCGGAGCTCACCTGCAGGTAGCGATGCCGTAATTGAATTCGCACTGGCCGTGGACACAGAAGTTGGCATAGTCGTCTGTGCAGGGAACTGGCAACCAGCCATATCCTTTTCCTTCTTTTGCTGGGTCTAAAAGCAGAACAATCCAATTAAACTCTATTGTTGAATGAAGCTTTTAAGGGTGCTTTTTTTTTTACACCTAGACTCTTGTTTTGGAATCGTGCGCATTTACCCTCTTAGCTTGGTTTGTTTGGGCATACAGTATGTGAAACCCGCAATCACGCTCTGATCCGTGCCAAAACAATTGGTCTGAGATCGCCTGAATGAGGTGGTCTCGGCTTGGTTGAAACAAACCAGGCTATATCACAGTGTATTATGGTTATGTAATAGGCATATATATCGCTATATAAAGAGAGAATGATGAGTAGAGATTATCATTCCTACGGTAATAGTGTGTTTTATGTCGAATACGACCGTGAAAGCAAGCAGTCTAACTGAACTATTAACAATATATATATATATAATATCATTCACTTTTTGGTTAACTCGAATTCTGATATAGAATCGATGTATATTTTACCACCCTTTACAATTGAAATGAGGCTCTGTATGAGAAACTCTTACCTCTGATTTATATTTGATGATGACTATGTCTGTGGGTGTCACTATTCAAAATTAAAGTGCACATTTTTGCTTATAATGTCTCATTTCTCATCGTCATAAATTAAAATAACGACGTCCCGGAAAATAAACTATACTCTGACCAATGTGAGTTTACTCGCACGTGACTTGTTTGAACTGTTTTGGTCCATTTAGAAAGTTTGCCGTGTGAAAGTGAACCGCACCAAGAACAAAAAGCAACATTGTGACGATTTTAATCCCTGTTTCGGAACAAAACAATCGATCTATAGTCCATTTCAATGTGGTCATGTCATTGGCTCATGAACATTTCCTACTTATCAAACTATTTCATAACTGTAACGAGACAATTCAATCATAACTTAATGTTAAAACTGCTATCATAACATTATTGATCAATATGTGGCTCTTTTTGGATTCTCGGAAGTTATAGAAATTTAAAATGTAAAACAGGAAATACGTTGGGACCATTGTTTTTGTTTACATCCCTCAAAATGGTCTATAGGTGTGAAAGCACCCTAAAATCCCAAATGTAGACTGTTTTAACGCTTAATGTGTTTACTGTGTGAACCGGAAGCTGCTGAGACTTTTATTTCAGTATGTTGATGTACTTCCAATTGAAACAGAATATTAATTAGTGGGCAGGGCTGTCTACTTGCGCATTATTCCCTCATGACAAACTAAGAGGGTCGTGGCTAAGAATATTGTGGCTGAAGCTGTCAAACTGACATCATCAAAGATGGAGCCAATCCAAATGCAGAAGCAAATGGTCAGACTTTGATTAAAGATTACCAAAACAAGGTCCTTTTTTTAGTGGATTTACTTGCACGGATTCATTATTCACCTTAAGAATATCAATGTGCACTAGCAAAATAAACATTGTAAATTATGATTTCACACAGCCTTTAAATGCAGGCTTTTTTAAATGCAATATGCGATAAATAAAATAAATAGCTCTTTTTATATATTTTTTTCTACAGCCACTTACTATATATCGAAAGTCTTTAAAATATTTTATATTTGCTTTTATTTTCTATTGCATAGCTTCTATTTCTCCATAGTTTAGATTCTATTGTTCATTTATTCATTTTCTTTTCGGCTTAGTTCCTTTATTAATCTGGGGTCGCCACAGCGGAATGAACTGCCAACTTATCCAACATATATTTTACACAGCGGATGCCCTTCCAGCTGCAACCCATCACTGGGAAACACCCCTACACTCCCATTCACACACATACACTACGGACATTTAGCCTACCCAATTCACCTATACCGCATGTCTTTGGACTGTGGGGGAAATCGGAGCGACCTTCTTGCTGTGAGGCGAACGTGCTACCCACTTGGCCACCGTGCAGCCCATAAACAATAATAGTAATGAACAAGAAACTTGAACCAGACTTCATCCAGTCATCAGATTTTTGCATAGAAATGTATACAATTCAGTGCAGATTTAAAGCCTGCATGAAATCAAAATGTACAACCTTTATTTTGCTAGTGCACATTGTTAACATTTAGCTGAACAATTAATCCATGCAAGTTATCCACTGAAAAAAATAGCTTATTTTGGTAATCTTTAATCAAATCTAACCATCTACTTCGGCTCTGGAATGGCAGTCCTGCACTGATGATGTCAGTTTGACAGATTGGTGTGAAATATGCATAGCCACGCCCCTCCAACGATAGGTTTGCAGCAAATGCAAGATGACAGGAGCACAAAAATAAAACCCCGCCCCCCCTACTCAATATTCATATCGAAACATACATAAATAAAAGTCTGCAGCAACGTTCCAGTTCACACAGACTTTAAATAATGCCTCATTTACATATTAAAACTACATTTAAAAAAAAAAAAAACTTTTAGGAATCAGTCATCTGGATAAGTATGGTCATAACTATTAAATTACATTTTTCCATATTTACCCAAAGTGTCTTACCTAGAATATGAACATGATTAAAAATGTAACTTACCAGTATAATCTGGCTTGTAGGGAAGTCCAGCTTCAGTTTTCTTAGCTTTGTCTTTATCTGAGTGATTAAAAAAAACAATACAGATAAATTAAGGTATGCAAACTATCATCACTTAATGAAAAAAAAACTGTAATAGTGAGTGTTTTTTGTGTTTATGCATTTTCTGCAGAGCCGTTTTCTGACCTGGGCATCTCCCTAAATGTTTGACGTCGATCTGTTCCTGCTTCATACAGGACGCCTCTCGCACCAGGCAGGGATTGTAGTACGAGTTTCCATCTGTGCCGCACACTGGATTCTCATTGTGTCCGCTGCAGTCGATTTTACACGAACAGCTGCAACATTAAACATGAACAACAACAGTTTCAATGCATTTGTGCTTTCGATTATTCAAAGCCCCAAACAAACATTTTCCTGCTAACAATAAGCACTTTACTTGGATCAAATGTTTTTGACAAAGCCGTGGATGTCATCTGGACCAATCAGGGTTTTTATTGTTCAATGAAATTAAAACCATAAAATAAACAAGCATACATACATGAGTCAAAAACAAGTGATAAATCAGTAAAAAGGGTTTTAGTGTTAGTAAGTATTAGAGCTTTATTTTTTCCTAACACATTATAATGTAATATATTAATTTAATATTTTTGTAGAGCAAAATAAAATACTGTTTTTACCATGAAAACCAATTTAGCACATTTTTTTAAATATATAAATAATTAAAATTATATATACAGCTCAACTATGCAAAAAAAATTAAGAAGACCATGTGAAAATATTTCTGGAGATACAATTATTGTTTTAGATGTTTGAGTAAATGTAATTTTTTTTGTTTTATTCTGTAAACATGATATTTCTTCACATATTTATAATAAAAATGTTGCCATTGGCACAAAAAGGTGTCATGTTTTCAGACATATTTATATTTAGTTTCGAATGTTTTAACTTCAGGCAGCACGGTGGCGCAGTGGGTAGCACGATCGCCTCACAGCAAGAAGGTCACTGGTTCGAGCCCCGGCTGGGTCAGTTGGCATTTCTGTGTGGAGTTTGCATGTTCTCCGCCGTGTTGGCGTGGGTTTCCTCCGGGTGCTCTGGTTTCCCCCACAGTCCAAAGACATGCGCTATAGGTGAATTGGGTACGCTAAAATTGTCCGTAGTGTATGTGTGTGAATGAGTGTGTATCGATGTTTCCCAGTGATGGGTTGCAGCTGAAAGGGCATCCGCTGCGTGGAACATATGCTGGATAAGTTGACGGTTCATTCCGCTGTGGCGACCCCAGATTAATAAAAGGACTAAGCCGAAAAGAAAATGAATGAATGTTTTAACTTCAGAGGAGTTAAGAAATCAATAAATCATTTTTCATTTGTCATTTTCTTTCAAAAAAAGCTCTAACTGACATCAGACTGTAGGATAGAGTCAAAATATTTTTACTTTAACATTTTATTCAAACCCAAAACTGATAAATCCAGTAAATCAAGAGAAATTCAGATTTATCAAGTAGTCCCTTCATCATAGCTGTATATATCGTATAATAGTTTATATATTTATTAGTATATATTTTTAATCATAGTTCATTTTAATTAAATTTTTTACAGTTTTTAATGTTTACACAAGTGAATGCACTTTGTATTGTATTTTTATTACCTAGCTTTGACAGAATAATAAATGCTGTAAAATATATATTAGTGTTAATTTTTTTTTACACAGATCAATTGTTTTACCTCTTAAGACCTCAATGTATTATCAGAAGACTCAGGTATTTATTTTGTTTAACTTTTATATAATGTGAAAAAAATATATATATATATACTTTTTTTTTTTTATCTAATAAATTTATATATTGTTGCTTTTTGTCAAAAAGTGCAGGTAGAATTTTTTTAGATAAATCTGAAGAAAAAAGTCTGTTTTAGGTGAAATATCTCTAACAAAAAATATAATAGTATACAAATGATACTAAACCAACACTAATACAAGTATGTTTTCATGTTCATGTGTGGGTGGTAAATTCAATCACTAATAAGCAGGGCTAGACAGAATCTGCGGATTCTGTGCAGAATTTTGTAATAAATCTGCGAATTTCCGCGGAATGATTTTGGAATATCGTAACTAAAAACTTCATTTATTCATTTTCCTTCAGCTTAGTCCCTTTATTCATCAGGGGTCGCTACAGCGGAATGAACTGCCAGCTTATCCAGCATATGTTTTACTGTGGGGCAAACCGGACACCCAGAGGAAACCCACACCAACACGGAGAGAACATGCAAACTCCACACAGAAATGCCAACTGGCCCAGCCGAGACTCGAACCAACGACCTTTTTGCTGTGAGGCGACATTAATAAGCACTGAGCCCCCGTGTCGCCCACTAAACACTTAATATATGAAATAATAATAAGTTTTTAACTTTTATTTAATGTTTACAATGCAAATCCAATTAGATCCACTTATCTGGTAAACAAAGAAAGTCTCTCATATAATATATCTACTAAAAGACAGAAAATGTTACTTTACAAACTGTATTGTGAATAAATCATATGAACATTTTAATATTAGTCAATAATATTACTGAAATTAATTTAATACTAATAAGATCATTGAAAGCTGTAGTGTTGCTGTAAATCTGAACATCATATCATCAATACAGTATCAGTACTGAAAAGTCTTTCTGTCCCGTTGAGACCTGTGCTGGTTGATCATCTCCCCCTGCTGGTTCACATGATGTAACTTCAGTTTATCTGAGCGTTTGAGAATATTTCCCCCTCAATTTCATGTCCTTGAAGCTACAGTGGTTCCTGGAATTAGTCCACACTGTTCATTAGCGCTTGGCATGAAAAAGAAAGCAGGCAGAAAAAACTTTTGACACAAAAAGAAGTTTTGCAATCCTTCTCAGTCTCATGGGAGCCGTGTTATTTTCTCGGCTTTGATAGAGCTGAACCCTGTCCAACATTCATGCTTTTATATTAGGCACAATAGCAGTTGTTTCAACTGTTGAAAAACAAAACCTTCAAATTCATTACTTTAAGCGCGCTGGCATGAAACAACTTCGGGACTCGTTAATTACTAACTCTCGCTCATTAATTTAAAGCAGAAATGGTGAAGGAATGAATGCGGCACGTACGAGTCTTCATCCTCTGCGTCTTCGTCACATTCAGCGCCGTACTTGCAGTTGCTGCATTTGGTGACTTTCTTGCCCGACTCTAAGCCCGATCCATCAAATTCTGTAAAATAGGGTAAATACCATTTAAATGACAGTTATTTTACAATACAAGACATATAAGCCTTTATATTTATCTTTCATGGTGGACCACATGATTTCTAATATACAGTTGAAGACAAAATTATCCCAGCAGGCACAGGACGTCAACATGATGTCAGATTAACGTTGTACCCTAATGTCGTGGGACGTTGCATTTTGGGTGGAAATGAAAATCGTGTTGACGTCAGAACTCAACCTCAGGCCGATGTCAGTGTCCAACGTTGGACAGACATTGGATTTTGGTCACTTTCCAACACAACCTAAAAACAACCAAATATC
>CAIGQV010000641.1:4588234-4609982 GCA_903798115.1 Danio jaintianensis | reverse complement strand
TCAAAACACGATTCACAAATACACAAATCCAATACGTAAACTCAAAAAACGATTCACAAATACACAAATCCAATTCATTTGGCAAAAATTTGTATGATTTTTACTTGTGAATTCACGAATTGTGTGTTTACAAATTTACAAATTGGATTTTGTAATCCAATCCAATTTGTGTTGTGCATGTATGAATCTTATTTTGTAAATGTATTATTTTTGAGACTCATCTGGCTCCATAATTATACTACTCCCGGTAACAGGCACACTTTGACTACATTATGTCCACATTTTATATTGCAAAAAACAAACAAACAAACAAACCAACACTATTACAAAATAAATAGTTATAATTTGTTGTTGTTGTTTTAACAAAAGGGAGGAAAAAAATAATTTAAAAAAGGAAAGGGTAAAAAATAAATAAAGAATAAGGGAATAAGAAGAATGGAAACGAGTAATAAAAGTGTACAGAAAATGTACAACCAACTGATGCAGTCCTTCAACAACCACAATCAAATGTTCAGATACGTTGTCAATGTTGAAAGTAAACATGTAGACTTCAACTGTACATTTTCTTAGCATGCTCAGGTATTGACTCAAGAGTGGACTTTTATATTAAAATGACTAATTATTGTCTTTCTCAAGTATAATATTTGTATTTTTATCTTGAAAATGCATGTTAGAGGTCACTCAGTGTAGCGGGAAGTCGATTAAAATCAACAAGATGCCATTTTCAAATTTATATGTATATATAAAAAACTGATTTTGACAGTCTGTAATATTATCAAAATGCACCCTGAGGACTGTGTGGCGCTGCAGAAGAGTGACTTTATTGCTCTTAAATATTTGATACTTTCACCTTTTCATGGTGTGAGGTTCAAAGCCATGTGTCACTCAGTTAAATGCCAAAACACACTTTTATGATTTTATTTTATTCATTTATTTATAAGTGTATGTTATAAATAACTGTAATACAGATCAAAGTCAGTTTTTTTGATATTGGTGGCCACTTTATAGTCTGGAATACTAGCTGAAGTTTAGGGGAACTCAGAATTATGAAATAATAAATCACATGACACCTAAAGTACTGATGTTAAAATGTAGCATTGCCATCACAAAAAATTATTGCAATTCAAAATGTATGACATACCACATTTTATTTTTAATAAAAAAAAACATTTGACCATTTTGTGAATAATACATTAGTTGGTTTTTTTTATTTAATTTTTATTTTAAAGGCAAGACATCCCATTTTGGTGTACACTTCATAATACATTTTAGATGTGGCTGTAGATACTTAGAAAGAATATTAAATGCAAGTAAAGTCTTTAGTTTTAGTTTTAAATAACTTTTGTGAATAAAAACATCAATATATTGATGAAATCATGTTGTCTTTCAGTGTAATTGGCTTTTAATTTTAATATTACTTTTTTTCCCCCCAGAGTAATTTTATATTGAGTATCTGCTGATATCAAGTCCCAAACTACTCCTAGAATTATGAAATAATAAATCACATGACTTTCCCAGTGATGGGTTGCAGCTGGAAGGGCATCCGCTGCGTAAAACATATGCTGGATAAGTTGGGGGTTCATTCCGCTGTGGCGACCCCAGATTAATAAAGGGACTAAGCCGAAAATAAAATGAATGAATGAATGAACACCTAAAGTAATGATGTTAAAATTTAGCATTGCCATCACAAAAATTTATTACAATTTAAAATGTATAACATTAAAAAATATATATATTTTAAATGAAAAAAAACATTTGAACATTTTGTAAATAATATATCCGTTTTTTAAATTTAATTTTTATTTTAAAGACATCCCATTTTGGTGTACACTTCATAATACATTTTAGATGTGACAGTCCCAAACTACTCCTAGAATTATTACATAATAAATCACGCAACACCTAAAGTAATGATGTTAAAATTTAGCATTGTCCTCACAAAAATTTATTACAATTTAAAATCCCAAATTTTATTTTAAATAAAACAAACAACAACATTTGAACATTTTGTGAATAATGCTTTTAAGTTTTTTTCTATTATTAGTGTTTTAAAGAATTGTATTGGTGAGCTTGAGAGACTGTAAAAACTGATTTCTGTCACTGCTCTGATTATCTGAAGTCCACTGAATTTTGAATAGCTCTATAAAAACAAAGCACTTCAAAGCAAGCAAGGCAGCCTGCATTAACAAATCCCTCTGTTATCCTTAAGATATGAATGAAGATTTCATATAAATTAAGAACAAAGCAGCCCCTTAAAAAGCTGGTGGTTGGCAATGCAAATGAAGGGCACGGGCAGCAGTAACCGTCGTGTAAATCCAAGCAGATGAGACGAGGCGTAAGACAGTCTTTAATGAGGAGCAGACACTTAAAGCCACTACAGACGATTGCTGGCACATGGCAGAGTTGAGCATGCTTTAAAAAAAAAAAAAGTGCATAAATGCTTTGGCCACAGAAAACCAGCCAAGTGCTTTTGAAGGAAGCAAAAGTGTTCCAGCTTAAAACCAATGCAGGGTTCAGAGCAGTGAAGTTTCCAGGAGCAGCTTGAGAAGTTAATTAATAAGGCTGTTTAAATGAGACGAGAGGTTAATCTGTGGAGGTGTTAAAGTGCTGCGATAAATGATGTGTTTGGTCGGAAACCTGCAGGGATTCGACTTGTGCCTCACAGTCAGAGTTAGATTGCTTAATATTCATTTATTCATTCATTTTCTTTTCGGCTTAGTCCCTTTATTAATCTGGGGTCGCCACAGCGGGATGAACCGCCTTGCTTAATATAGTCATATATAAAACCATAAAAGTTTTCAAAGCAAATTCAGAATGAAAATGCTCTTAAACTGGGCATGAATGCAAAGATGCATAGGGTGTGATGTGTCAAAAATGCAAATTATAACAGAAATAATATATTAATTAATGAATATATTTGGTCAAAATAGCTATAGCGTGTAAAAAAACACCACTAAAATCTAAAAACACCATGTAAAAAAAACACCACTAAAATCATGGTTTTACAATAAATCTTAAAATGATCTACAGTTGAAGTCAAAATTATTCACGCTCCTGTGAATCTTTTTTTTAATTTTTTTATATTTCCCAAATTATGTTTAACAGAGCAAGGAATTTTTCACAGTATTTCCTATAATTTTTTTTCTTCTAGAGAAAGTCTAATTTGTTTTATTTCGGCTAGAATAAAAGCAGTTTTAAATTTTTTTAAAACCATTTTAAGGTCAAAATTATTAGCCCCCTTAAACAATATTTGTTTTCGATTGTCTACAGAACAAACCATCATTATATAATGACTTGCCTAATTAACCTAGTTAAGCCTTTAAACGTCACTTTAAGCTGAGTACTAGTATCTTAAAAAACATCTAGTAAAATATAATGTACTGTCATGATGGCAAATATAAAAGAAATCAGTTATTAGAAATGAGTTATTAAAACTATTATGTTTAGAAATGTGTTGATAAAATCTTCTCTCCGTTAAACAGAAATTGGGGAAAAAAATATGCAGGAGGGCTAATAATTCTGACTTCAACTGTATTCAATTCAATTCAATTAATCTTTATTTCTATAGCACTTTTACAATGTAGATTGTGTCAAAGCAGCTTAACATAGAAGTTCTAGTCAATTGAAACTGTCTCAGTCCAGTTTTCAGAGTTGAATTTCAGTTTAGTTCATCACTGTATATCACATTATGTAAAAAAAAACACCACTAAAATCATGGTAAAATTATATTAGTATTTATATAGCATTTATATATATAGTATTTATATATATATATAGTTATTAATTCATTCATTTTAATTTCGGCTTAGTCCCTTTATTATTAATCTGGGGTCGCCACAGCATAATGAACCGCCAACTTATCCAGCTGGAACCCATCACTGGGAAACACCCCCATTCACACACATACACTACGGACAATTTAGCTTACCCAATTCACCTATAGCGCATGTCTTTGGACTGTGGGGGAAACTGGAGCACCCTGAGAAAACCCACAGCAACACGGGGAGAACATGCAAACTCTACACAGAAATGCCAACTGACCCAGTCGAGGCTCGAACCAGTGACCTTCTTGCTGTGAGGCGACAGTTCTACCCACTGCGCCACCGCGCTACCCATGTTATTAATATTATATAATATTAATAACATCTGCAGATGCTATAAGAACCACATTTATTCTGTTTATTTATCTGTTTATTATTTGTGAAACTTAGTGGACTATGATCAAAAAAGATTCAAAGCAAATCCTACACCATTTTTCCCTCTATTGATTAAAAATGTGCTGTTTATTAGGAAAAATACTTCTTTTTCACCATTTTTCACAGGCTACATTTTTACTATTTTGGTCCATTTAATACCATTATATATTAATAATTATTGTGGGGTTTTTTTGTTTTTATAACAAATAATACACATATATACTAATAAATGTGACATAAAAAAGTAATAAAATACTTTTTTACTATAAAATAATACTGATGTTGTCATTTTAACCTAAGACTTTTATTTTGACAGTTAGTTAAAAGTCTTTGCTTTTAAAAACGCGAGACACAGCGCTCTGGAAGAGGTTTAAAAAATGCACAGCGAGAGGTCCACAATGCAATATTATGAACGTGATGCAATAATGGCAATAACCCATTAGAAATAGGAAAACAATATGTACATGAAGCACATGAAGATGCATCATATAACTCAGGATATTCTAGACAAAGCCACAATGAGCGCCTCCTCTGCCATGATATAATGGTTGTCATGCCAACTTTCTACTATAAACAGAAGCTTGCAATGATTTTACCCCGCCTCCGAGCTCTTCTGATTGGTCCACTGCTTTTGGACCTGACAGTGATGAGCAGCGCTGCTTATGAAAGTTGAAGATCTTTCAACTTCACACGGCGTATAAAAAACGTGGTGCTCACGTGCAAAAGACGGAAAGAGAGTAATGGTCAAACACGTCCATCAAGCGCATTTACATTGAATAACATTTGATAAGTAGCAGGTTAGAAAGGAAAAACGCATTCTATGTGAACGGCCCCTTAGTCTGCAACAAAAGAGTTGCATAACTTTAATTACATGCATGATCATGATATCAAATGCCATGCTGCATTAAACTCAGAAGTGCGTTAATTCAGCTAAATCACAGTGTGTGCCATGTGATAATCATGTTAACCCTTATTACAGTATCAGCTTGAGATATTGTGCATCCCTAATTTACACTCTTAACCCTCTATCGGACAAAGAACCATATATAGTAACTTCATTGAAACTGATTACAAGTCTGGTGACAAACCCCAGTAACACTTTTCCAATGAGTATTTCAATGAGTGCCCTATAAAAGGGTAATAGAGATCACAGGAAAAACAAAAACAAAAAGGGTTTTCCCAGTGATGTCATAAAAGAAGAGTTTATTGAAAAGAGAGATTTATTTTCTTATTATGAAAAACATTTTCATAATCTACAGCACCTTTTCCACTACAGAGACCCTTGTGCGGGATGTTAAAGCTTCTGTGGATGTTAAAGCTTCTTCATGGAACCATCCACACCAATAAAGAACTTTTATTTTTAAAGTCTGTGTGAACTGGTAGTTGTTGAGACTTTCATTTGAGTATGTTGATGTACTTCCAATTGAAAGTGAATACTGAGTAGGGGGCGGGGCTTACTTTTTGCACAACATTCCCTTTGAGCAAACTAACGGTAAAATCGGCGTGGTTACAAATTTTGTAGCTGAAGCAAGGAGCCACTCCAAACGCAGAAGTAATTACTCAGACTTTGATTGAAGATTACCAAAACAAACATTTTATCCAATGGATTAACTGACCACCTAAAGTAGAGGTGTCCAAACTCGGTCCTGGAGGGCCGGTGTCCTGAAGAGTTTAGCTCCAACCCTAATCAAACACACCTGAACCAGCTAATCAAGCTCTTATTAGATATACTAGAAACTTTGTTGAAGCAAGTTGGAGCTAAACTCAGCAGGACACAGGCCCTCCAGGACCGAGTTTGGACACCCCTGACCTAAAGAATAACAATGTGTGCTTGCAAAATAAAAATGATTGATTTTGATTTCACAAAATCTTTCTTTAAGACTACACCTTTCTCCTAACTTTTTCTCTTTCACATCTACAAAACAAGTTCCTCTATTGCAGTGTTTCCCAACCCTGTTCCTGAAGCCACACCAACAGTACACATTTTCAACCTCTTCCTAATTAAACACACCTGAATCGACTCATCAGAACATTAGAAGAGACTCCAAAACCTCAAATGAATGGGTCAGATGAGGGAGACATCCAAAATATGTACTTTTGGTGTGCCTCCAGGAACAGGGTTGGGAAATTCTGCTCTATTAAACACTGTGAGACATAATCAACCAAATCTCCAAGAAGACCTAACCCTTTACAATCACAACAAACCTCATTCAGCTCCCAGTTCCTTCATGGGACGTCCCTCATCTGAACTGACCCAGTTCCAAGTGCACATCTCCAAACAAACACAAAAGCTGGATGTGTGTGTGGCAGAAGTGGGTTAGAGGGGAGACCCAGATCTCACACTGTGCAAAGATAATCAGAGCAGCGACAGAAATCAATGGCGTTTGAAAGATAAGGACATCAGTCCACTGCCTGAAGCCAAACAGCTCATCCGCTCAAGACCAGTCGATACTCATCTCCTCAACGGGTCAATACACCCTGCAAAGTGTGTCTTATTAAAAAAAAGGAGGAAGCTGTGACGTTATAGCTTGACTTTGGACTCTCATTCTTAGCTGAAGGACTTCTCGTTTGCATTCTAGACTGGTTCGTTGAGCAGATGTTTGTGAAAAACGTAATGTGACTCTCATTTGAGTTTAAAAGGAGTTGAGATGCACTTTCCATGTAATGCCAATGCTACTTAGTTTGGTAAAATTGAAGATTTACTCAATATTTACTCACTGACATGTGGTTACAAACTTTTCTGTGTTTCCTCATTTTGTTAAACCCAAAAGAATAAAGATGAAAACCTCTAACCACTGACTTCCAAAAAACAAAACAAGTACTATGAAAGTCAATGGTTAAAGGCTTCCATCTTCAAAATATCTTTTGTGTTCGACAGTAGAAAGAAACTCAACAAGTTAAGGGTGAGTAAATGAGAAAAGAATTTAGAATTTTGGTTGAGCTATCCCTTTAAATGACCCAGCACCAAAAACCAGCTGGAACCAGTATGGGAATCCAAGCATGTCTTTTCAGCAGGGGATTCCTGTAGAGTCCAATGCTGTCAATGCAGACCCTGTTTGGTTCTAATAAGCATAAAAGCACTGCTTGTGGAAATAGAGTTGCTTTGCGTGTAATCATAGGCCCTATTTTCAGTGATCCGAACACAATTATTAGCCATTTCACTAGCCGGGTTTACATCCTACCATGAAGCAAATGTTTTTCAACGTTCGCAAAACAGAAAAAGATCCCAAATGTGAATTAGATAAATTTCCATCAGGTTGTTAGAGCGGTTGACTGTAGTATTGGTAACCTAGTAACCAACAGTAAACAAAACAAACATAATGGAGACAGCTGTTTGGTCACGTGGTCTTAACGTCAAGAGTTTATTTAGCAAATACGTTTCCATCTAGGCATGGGCCGGTATAAGATTCTGACGGTATGATAACCTTGGATAAAAATATCATGGTTGTGATTACTGCTCTAAAATATATTCTTTTTAAATGTCTGGGTAAAAAAAAACAACAACAAAAAAATTCCCCTTTGAACACAATATATTTTATTTTGAAAAACATTTCCAATTTTTTAACAGTAAACATGTCAGGCTAAATAATTCAAATGAATCATTGACTTCTGCTGTCTTCATTAGTTTATAAAACACTGATCTTTACAATTTAAAACGGCATCTTTGGATTTTTTTTCTGCTGAAGATAGTGTTGTCCTAAAAAACGTAAATAAAAAAATCTTACACATACCTTAGGAATGATATAACAGAAAATTTTTGTGGTTTTAAAACCTTGACTTTTCCAAACCGTGGTATACCTTGAAAACGGTTATCGTCCCATGCCTATTTCCATCTTCAATAATTCACAATATGTTCTAAATTAAGCAAGGGATGTTAATTAGAAATTTGCAATTCCATTACTTGTTTCGCAAGTGATACAAAAAGGGTTGTTGCTAGATCGGATACGGTCGCGGCTGGAAGTTAACGAGAATTATTTATATTATTTATTAAATTTCCCATTTATTGTATTTGTATTAACGTCTACCCCAACCCTAAACCCAACCGTCACAGTAACGTAAAAACAGTAGTTGTACCGAGTATTATTTATGCTATCTATTAAATTACCCAATAAATTGTATTTTATTAACGTCTACCCCCACCCCAACCCTTAAGCCAACCGTCACAGTACTGTAAAAATATTAATTCTTGTTATACAGTGTCATAAAAGAAATGCTGCTATATTGATGTGCATATCGCACTTCCGGCCGGCCGCATATCCGATCTAGACTTTACCTACAAAGAGTGCACTATAGTATTGGTAACCTAGTAACCAACAGTAAACAATGCAAACATAATGGAAACAGCTGAGTGTCCACGTTCTCTACGTCAAGAGTTTATTTGGTAAATGCGTTTCCATCTTCAATAATTCGCAATCTATTCGAAATTAAGCAAGCGATTTTAATACGAAATTTGCATTTCATCACTTGTTTCGGAAGCCATACAAAATGTGCATTAACACATGGGAATGAAAACCCAGCTAATGTATATTATTTTTGCTGTTGTGAGTTATGCAGTTTACGAGCAGGAAATCAAGCAGTGATTTTTAGGTGTACTGTAAACTGTGTTTTAGTTCAGTGCAGTGAAGAATGAATGTCTTGTTTTGGTATGTTTTCTCACATCATGTCCCATATCGACCATTTCTTCAGTCAGGGGAGTTCAGTAGACAGGGAGTACATGGTCTTTAGAGACTGTATTAGACCTTAAGTGTGTTTACTCTTTGAAAGAAGTCCAACTGATTGTGTTTTTTGATTAGCTGTGGAAAGTGGATGAAAGTCTAAATGTTTTACACCTGTATTTAACATGGTCCACTTGTGATCGAAAACACATCTTACAGGTCCGTAGCCAGCCTAGTGAAAGGGGTAGTTCTTTTTTGGTTCATTTTAGTGTCATTTTATTTTAAGCACATTTGTTTTAAAATATAAATTTATTACATCCTATATCATTAGAAAAAAAATAGGCATCTGCTAAAGTTTTAAATTAAAAAAAACTCTAGGCTATTGTCATTTATTAGGCAAATAACAAACGGGCCAGCACATTGAACTTTCCTCAGTCAGAATTTAGCCATTTGAAAAAAAAAAAAAATGTAAATAATAATAATTATAATGCAGAGCTTCACGATTTTCCTAACCTCTAAAAAAAAAAATTTATATTCAAATGTACTTTAATATGGGCCACTTTCACACCTTTTGTTGGTCATTTTTTCTTTCAAGAATAAGGTCCAAGATTTAGAATAAAAGTTACCTGTAAAATGTTTTCTCTATTTAACAACAATACAGTAAATCAGTAGTGAAAGACGACTTCACTTACGTCAGATTGAACTTATGAAAAATAATTGTTTGCATCGGCATGACTTCAGGTAATCAGTTTTAGCCAATGTGACAGCCAACAGAGGATTCCGCTTGGTCTTAAAGCCTTCTACGATGGGTTATTTTCACAATTTAGGATGGCATAGCAGTCAAAATAGGAACTCATATATGGGACAAATTCTGGACCTTTGTCAGTGGGGGGTGGGTCTTTCGAACCACCTGAACCAACCCCTGGCTGCGGGCCTGTCTTAATACGCATCATTACTGAAAAAAAAAAAAAATTCCCAAGAAAATGTAGGACAATTTTCAGTGTCCAAAGCTTATAAAATCCTATAAAGAATTTCAAAAGCATTAAATAATTGCAACACAACTATGAATCATGTTTTTCCAATATTTAAAGTCTGCACAAAATCTAAATTTACAATGTTTATTTTGCTAGCACACATTGTTAGTCTTAAGGTGAACAATTAATTGGATTGTTTTGGTCATTTTTAATCAAAATATAACCATTTGTTTCCGCTCTGGAATGACAGTCCTTCACTGATGATGTCAGCTTGATGGCCTGTGATGGCCAAATCTGAGTTTGCTGCAAGTCAACAATAAGAGGAGGAGCACAAAACTAAAACCCCACCCCCTACTCAATATTCAATTTCAGTTAAAAATGCATCATCCCACTGAAGTAAAAGTCTGCTTTAAGTTCCAGATGAGGAGGATTTTAAGGTCTGAAAACATGGAATAGTTGACTTTGACCTATTAAATAACAATTTTATCCAATTAAACGCTCTCCATGACTTTTTATCAAAAAATCTGAAGACACATTATCAGTGGTTTACAAAAAATAGCGCAAATGAACATTTTAGTCTAATCGCAAATCTACACCGTGTCTCAAAAAAATCCAAGCAAAATTAATTCTGTCAGACTTTTGTCAAAATACCTCCAACTTTAATTATATTTTGTAATTAGACAGCATATAGATGAAATTATAGACCATTTTGAGGGATGTAAACAAAAACAATGGTCCTAACATACTTCCTGTTTTACATTTTTAATTTCCATAGCTTCTGAGAATCCAAAAAAGTCCAAATGTTGATAAATAATCCTATGGCAGCTGTTTTAACGCAAAGTTATTATTGAATTGCCTCTTGTTACAGTTATGAAATGGTTTGACAACAAGCAGGAAATTTTCATGGGCCAGTGACATCGCCACATTGAAATGGTCTATATGATATGTATATGTTTTCTACCTCACCTGATTTATATCACCACATTACCTTGTTAAACAATGATAACCCAAATATTGACAGAAGTCTTTAATTTTATTACTTGCAAACTAAATTAGCACACACAGAAATAAAGCAACGTTTACATATCGGAGTCATTAATTGTTAACAAGTAATCAAATCCACCTTTTGTGGTCTCATACGGTGGCGCAGTTGGTAGCATGATCGCCTCACAACAAGAATGTCGCTGGTTCGAGCCTCGGCTGGGTCATTTCTGTGTGGAGTTTGCATGTTCTTCGTGTGGGTTTCCTCCGGGTGCTCCGGTTTCCCCCACAAGTCCAAAGACATGCGATACAGGTGAATTGGGTAAGCTAAATTGTCCGTAGTGTATGTGTGTGAATGAAGGTGTATGGGTGTTTCTGGGTGTGATAGGTTGCAGCTGGAAGGGCATTCGCTGCGTAAAACATATGCTGGATAAGTTGGCGGTTCATTCTGCTGTGGCAACCCCTGATTAATAAAGGGACTAAGCTGAAAAGAAAATGAATGAATGGTCTCTTCATTTATTTCCAGAGCTCTATATGTACTGCGATTCTTACAAATTAAAAGTCTCAGCCTACTACAATTCACGTAATGTTAACAAAGTTACACGTTAAACAAAGTTCCTTCTAACTGATACACAGTTTTAACTAGATACTCATGTTCCGCTTGAAGAAAAATGAGGTAACCCTATCTCTCAAAGCTTACGTGCTCCGGGCTCTGTTTTAATTGTACAACTGTAAACTGCTGAGAGAGATGAGAGCATTATATAGTGCATCTCCATTCACTTGTGTCTCTTTGCCTCCGGCATATTGGGGCACATACACAAAAAAAACAATACACGTATTAAGAAGCAGAGAAAACCGAGAGAGTATAGGCAATGAGGAAATCAATGGGTCATGGGTATATAGAGACACTTAAAGCTACTTCAAAGGAGGAAAACGTATATATGTATCCTATCCAGGAATGCATTGCATATTTAGCTTGAGGGTAGTGCTAAACATCTTAAAAAGATAGTGAGCTTCTTGCTGTTGTAAATGACTCCCAACCAGAATGCACTGCAGTCCGGTTTTACTGTTATAATTAGTTCAGACGAGTCTTTGAGATCAAACAAGCCGTGATACTGATCTCTTAGTCTACGGACGTGAGATCAAAGATTTGAAGGTACGAAGCAATATCTGTGAAGGAGTACAGTGTTTCTGCGGTCTGGCGGTCAGGAACCGCCACCGCTTTCATCTGAAAGGCTGTCAGTACATTCATTTAGTTTGATAAACTTGGTTCAACCTCAGTGAATTATCTAGAAAGATGCATCTTACAAGTACTTCACCGCAATCCCAACAAGTTATAGGCTTACGGTAAAGAATACCACAGCTGTATATACATCCAGAACCATTAAAAATAAACTAGAGGTAGGAACTGGTTCTTCTGAAATATTCGAAGAAACTTGGTTTAACCATCAAAGTGATGGTATAACTACAGATGGAGAGGGAAACAAAGGCCTACCAAGTGTGGTCCGTTTTTGGCAGTGTCTGTGGGTGGGAGTAATTGTGGTTTACTGTGGGCTGGGCCTCTTTGAAGGCACCATCTGTGAAGGGCTTCCTTAAAATAATTGCCTCTTAATTATACACCGGTGACAGAATCCACAAGCATGACATCAGCAAGAGTCCAGCACTTTAGATCAAAACACACCTTTAAATGGTATGACGCAAACTGTTACCTGTTAAAAACAATAAACAGAGTACAGCTAAAATACTGGGACTATTTAAGATGAGCACTTTCCAAAAGCATTAATACAAGCTTAATGAGACAAATCAAAGTAAACCAAAAGTTTACCCATTAACACACTTGACACATTCTGACAAGCCCTGCTTGGTCTAAACCAATGGCGTGTGTTTGGAGGTGGGGCTTTTTGTTTGTTTGTCCAATGGCAGAAGGGGAGTGTTTAGAAAACCTGATTGACAACAGTGACTCTGTGGATTTGCCATTAATAGGATACGTGCTCAATATAAAATAATACAATTTCGGCTTTAAGAAAAAAACAACTTTATTCAATGTTAGTTCGGGGAATGCGTTCACTAGAGCACTGTGCCATGTATGCGTGTCGCGCTGTTGACTTAAAACCTGGATTCCCGAGGACAACTTCCTCTTTGTAATACAAGGCTTTTCATGAATGCGCATCCTAAACTGAAGAGACCCAGCAAGCATTTTTTGTATTTAAAAGATGTCTAATAGATGTCTAAACATAGTCGTCTTGGCTAAAATAAGTCTAAATTTGGGCTGTCAGTGAAAATCTAATAGACGTCTAAGAATAGGCCAAAACTAGACTAGTCATCAAATAAACAGAAATGAATGACTACACATATAAAGTCTGTCTAATCTGTCTATTTGATGACTAGTCTTTGATGACTTTGGCCTATTTTTAGATGTCTATTAGATTTTCACTGACAGCCCAAATTTAGCCTTGTTTTAGCCAAGCTGTCTACGTTTAGATGTCTATTAGACGTCTATTACACACAAAATTGTTTGCTGGGGAAGAAGTTGTTGAATAATACCATAAATTTTTTTTTTTTTTTTTTGTTGCTCAAAATATATACTTGTAGCTTCATGACACAAGATTGAACCACTGATGACACATTAACTGTTTTTATGACGTTCTTGGTTACTATACATTGAAAGTTTCAGAACACTTGCTGTCTATTAGAGAGCTCTCGGATTTCATCTAAAATATGTTAATGTGTGTTTCGAAATTAAATACGAAGGTTTCAGTGGTTTAGAATGACACAAGGGTGAGTAATTAATGACAGACTTTTTAATTTTTAGGTGAGCTATCCCTTTAAGAAGGCAAATTGTGGTAACACTTTAAAATAAGGTTGTATTACTAACAAGAACAGACAATGAGCAATACATTTATTACAGTATTTGTTCATGTTACTTAGTTAATGGAAATACGGTTGTTCCTTGTTAGTTCATGTTAACTCATGGTGCATTGACTTTGGATGTTAATAATGCATTAGTAAACGTTGAACTATGATTAATAAACGCTGTAAACGTACTGTTCATACTTAGTTCATGTTAGTAAATACATTAACTAGCATTATTGTAAAGTGTGACCTAAATTGTTTTGTATTACAGGTTTTCTAAAATACTATGTTTAAATATGCAAATGACGCATTGCTTAATTAAATATGAGATGAGCAGAAATACCACATATTGTCTTTAAACTAGCTAAATGGTTTAATTGTGTTAGCCTAATCTATAAGCATAGCCAATTTTTTCCCAAAACAGAAGCCACAAACAACTACGAGCCAATCAACCACAACCAGCCGAGCATGATAACACTGGCTCAACCAATGGCTTGAGTTTGAGGGCGGGGCATTTGTTGACATAACGAGGAAACATTATATCTGTAATGACACATTTTGTCTTCAATTAAACTAAACATTAAAAGCATGTTTACATGTATTCACTAAATTCGAACTTAAAATCTTCTAAGCACAACATTTTGCCGTCTAAAACACAAGACACAAAGGATGGGCTTAAACAGCGTGACAACATGCGGGGATGAACATATTGCCTTAAATGGGTTGGTGCGCGCCCGCTGCATGCACACACATGCATTATGCAAAGCTTTGCAATACTGCTTCCCTCCGGTCGACCCCTTGCCCTGTCACGGCAGACGCCATTGATTTCAGACCTATGGGCTACGGGGGAAACTACGCGCATAAAGCATCTCCCTCGCACTGGAGTGATTTAGAGGCCGTTTGTCTGTTCAATGGAAAGCCATTAAATTGACTGATGAGTATAAGAGTTGGGTTTTCATATCCAGCCTGCTTTAGAACCCCGGCATCCTTGAATACAAAAAACGGCGGTTGCATGTCAATTGATATTCTCTCAGATGGGTGCGCTTTGTGTTGTGAGCGATGTGTGTGTGTTTCAATAGAGCTCTGGAATCGGACTGAAGACTACTTAAAGAAATCATTCTGTGCAGCGTCTCCATTGGTGAGTCTGGCCGGATCACACAAAGATTAGAGCTCTGATTGGTAAGTGCACAGGATGCGCTCAACAGTAAATGCTATTTAAAACGCATTATCTAAAATTCAAATGGCTTATTCAAAGAATAATAGATTTGATTGACCTGCACTTAGCGTGAACAGCTAAAGTTTCTGTAATCTTATATTGAGGTCAAATATTGAGATAAGATTGTTGTGATCTAAGTGTACGCTTAAGAAAGCGTATAACAAACAAAAATGACTAACAACAGTGTATTATATATGCTAGGCCTGCACAAAACTAGCAATATTGTTGTTGAATATTGTGATAATGATTTATTGCCTATTTTTAAAACTCATTTAATTATGTAATGATTATACAAAAATAAACAGGTAATCAATTAACTAATTAAATCAACATTCAGGGTAAAAAATATGTCACATTTCAACTTTAAGACGCTATGGATGTGGTATTTATTGTCAGCTCTCTGCTTTGAGTTCATCTTTGTGCCGGTGTGGTGAGAAATCAAGTCCCCCCTGACAATTGGGTCCGCCTAGGACCCTGGGTGATCCTATTGGTTCACTGGAGTTGTAATAGGTATACTTTGTAGCACCTGATTAAAAAATATATATGTAAATGCAACGAAATCTCATTTAAATGTATGTAATTTAAAAGACCGTTATAATGACATAAAACATGGAGAATTTCTCTTTCGTGCTTTTATTTTAGATAGCCTACAACGTGCTACCACTTCTTATGTAAATATATAATGTTACATATAAATACATAAAAACATCAAAAAGACATTAAATGTTCACAAACGTTTTCAATTATTTTAACTATGTGTCTTTAACTTGTAGTTACCGATAATAATGTTACTAATATGATAAGTCTTGTTAAAATCTCAAGACTGAGAATAGACTATAAAAAGCACTTTTGATCAGGCATTCAATGTAGACGAACCATTGGGGTCCTAAGCGGACTCAATTGTCAGGGGGGACTCGATATCTCACCACACCGGTCTAGCCAACAGCATTTAGCACCAACTTGGGAGGCAGGTACAAAGACAGTAAGGTCCCTTCTGATTGGTCAAATTTGAAAAGAACCTATGCATGCAACACACAAATGCTTGGCACATAAGATAAATTTAATTTGTTGCACCACTCTCCGATATGGATATTGTATATACTATTACCATGTTAATATATTGTGCAGCCCTACTAGGCCTGTAGTTGGTGATGCCACTCTGTAAAGAAACACTACATGCACTTCTGTATGCCATCATTGCTGTTTTGGCTGTCAAGCACTTGCTTATGCCTGTAGACTGAACACATCATACACGTTTTTACACATTTGTGTTTTAGTAGTTTACATAAAGATGATAATTGGTATTATATTTTCAAACTTTGGAACCAGTTTTCGCAAGCTTGTTTTCAGGCCCCCAAGTTATACTTTTTGTGTAAATGAACAGCCCAAACACTTCAAAACAACTTTTAAACTGTTGCATTGGTTCAGTGTAAAAAAACAAAGGCCCTGTTTACACATGGGGCACATTATAGTGTTGTCACGATACTGAAATTTGATACCAATCGGTACTGAAATTTTAAAAACCTCCATTTTTCCGCTCACATTTGAGCGCGTTCTTAAACAGCGCTGATTTGCCATTTTGTATCCATGTGCTCAACAGAAATGACTGTGATTGGTCGTGAAGCTCATCAGTTCACCGAACTCACCGCTGTTTACTGAGTGTAACTACAGATACAGGGACACTGAAGTGTTTTAAAGCCATGTAGATCAGTCGATTCATCAGCGGATCGCTCGTATGTCAGCTTATAAACCAGACCAGCTGATCTTCGTGGCTTTAAAATGCTCCAGTGTCCCTGTATCTGTAGTTACACTCAGTAAACAGCGGTGACTTCAGTGAACTGATGACCTTCACGGCCAATCACAGTCATTTCTGTTGAGCATGTGAACACAATGGCAAATAAGCGCTGTTTAAGAACGTGCTCAAATGTTAGCGGGAAATGGACGTTTTTAAAATTTCAGTATCGATTGGTATGGAATTCCATTATCGTGACAACACTAGTTCAAACCGTACACAACATTTTACTACGGTTTCCGGGTTGGTTCCTGGAAACGGTGTGCAAAAGTGCTTTGATATACGTTTTGCCTTGTTTGGTGGGTGTGTCAAAAATGTCAGCTCAATCAGCAGCAACTTGTATGTAAACCACAAGATATTAAAGAGAGCGCTTGCATAAAGGGTCCAAAGAAAGTCTGTTCTCTTATATTCTGGACGGCAAGTGTAGTGACTGTAACACTGAGCGTATTTTGTAGTATTAAACACATATTATACTGATTTCATCAGGCTTCGAAAATTCTTCAAAAAGACACAGAATGGCCTTCTCAGCAGGCATTGTTGCAACTCTTGCATCATCAGAACAGTGGTTAATGCACCACCGTTTCTGTTTAAAATCGTTTTGCAATGTTTTGTCAGGTCTGAACACAGTGCTTTTATTAGCATGTGGTTTTGTTGATCGGATCACAAGTAGATGAGGGAGAGACATTCCCATTTTTCACCTGATGTTTTGATTCAACTTTCAACCACTGATTTCTTTCATGCAAAGTTATATGAGCTAATATTCCGAAAAGCTTGTGTAATTTAAATATATACCTGAATGAAGCAAATGGAAATTGATATGGAGAGCAGCAGTTTTCATTTCTGCTCTGATGGCTGCAAAACTATTCAAAACACTGATATTACTATTAAACTAATACACTGATGACTATATTGATAATTAGAACTGGTAAGAGAACATTTCACATCTGTTTACCTTTTATAAGCTTTTAACATCTTATGAGCCATTCACATAGAACGCCTTTTTCTATTCCATTCTGCTACTTTTCCATTGTTTTTCTATGTAAACACACTCGACGGACATGCAGAAGCACTACGCTTGCATCTTGTGTCTTTTGAAATGCCTTGCATGAGCGTCGCATTTTTAAGATGCTGTGTTGTGACGCCAAGTTACAAGAATTTCAATATTTACATGCAGTGCTGCTCATTAATGTCAGTTCCAAAGCAGTGGACCAATCAGAAGAACTCCGAGGCGGAGTTTCTGTTTACACTTGCAAGTTGGCATGACAACTATTTTATTTGATGGCAACATGGCGGAGGAAAAACCTTTTTTAAAAACCATTCCTGAGTGCTGCGCCTTGTGTTTTTATATGCAAAGATGCGTTCTGTGTGAATGGATGACACCAAGTCGATGGCAAACAACTAGCGCAAATGAAAACCAACTGTGTTGTCGGCTTGTGACGGCTACACGTAAACACACCAAACAGATGGCAATCGACTGAAAGGAGAGCGTACGTTCTGCTCCTGCGTGAGAAGCTCTGTGATTGGTCGGTTTGGTAGCAGTGACGAGTGTGGGCGGTGCTGAGAGCCGCAAGCCCGATGGAGCGATTGTTTACAAGTGTCGAGTCACGTAAAGGAGCTCCGGATGGAAACTTTTGTTGCACGTTCACCAGTTTCCACCTCTGAATGAGTGAGTTTAAGCTACTTGTAGCATTCAGAAAAAACAAAACATCCGCAAAGAAACTCGACACAGAGAAACATAAAAACCTACGGCCTGCTAGCATTTTGGAAGTGTAATTGCAGAGCAACACAAACAGCACGCAGAAGTATAAATGCATAGCTACACACAAGGCTTGCGCCATGGGTCACGCCGATCACTCGACGCAGAAGTATAAATCAGCCTTTATCAATCAGAGCGTTGTCTTTAGCCAATGGCCGACACCAATTCTATATGCTGAATTGGGCCAACAAGCTCCACCATTAACCCGATTAGAGGCAACATTGGAACACACCAAATAAACTAGCCGGACCAACGCTGACCAACCATTTGTGTGTCCTGCCCTTTAGACATCTTTTTGTAAAATATTCAGGCAGCAATGGTAAAACCTAATAGACCTAGCATGTTTCAACAATACGTCCTGTATTTTTTTTAGGTCAGTAAATGGAGACTGGTCATATATTGCTTTGGAAGTGGTCACAAGTGGACAAGCTCAAATTATTTTTACATTTAGCATCATCCATTTGTGACTTGAATTGGCAAAAACGCATGTCCATGTTTACCCCATGTAAACATCCAAAATGTGGTTATAAACCAACTTCAAATCAGTTAAACCATATAATATCTATGTAAAATATTAAGGCTGAAGTAATAGGTTGTTGTTTATCATTTGCCGACGAGTAGAAGCACAAACGTTGATTAACTGAAATCCAGGATCAAATTCCTGGAACATCATCAATACAGAAATCATCCAATCTGCAGTGTTAATATTTAAAAGCCAAAAACTAGACCCTTTTCTCAAGGCTCTGCCAAATGCATTCATCACAACACTGAGCGAGTGCTTTAATAAACAAAACCACCATCAAAAACAGGATGTCTAGTGAATTAGTGACACTAAGGAGAAGGGCATCAATGAAGGGTGCTTTTTTTCTGCTTGCGGTCAGTTTTATCCAACTGCTGAGGGCAGTTCTGATGCCCCTGAGACTTGCTCTATTGTGTTCCTGCCTTTTACAAAACCAGCCCGGTGCTTATGCAGGACAGCCACTGATTAAACCACTGGTGCCTGGAGCTTTGAATCTGAAAACACTGGTGCACAATGGCCACCATTGTCAGCTGCTTTTCCTTCTATTAATTCTAGGTGACAAAAAGGGTGTCAGGATTTTAAAAGGAAAGACAGCGAGAAGAGAAAAAGCCCATCTGGAGAGTTTACGTTATATATAATGACCCGAAAGACCGAGATGAGCATTGTGTTAAAAGGTTACATTTGAAACACTTGCTTATTTTAACATTTTCCACGCAATTAATGCGTAAACAGTCATCAGGTGCAAGAGTAGTCTTAAAAAAAACAAAAGAACCATTAACCTGTTTGCTTATTCCCTAAAAACCATACAAATGCTGCAAAGACAATCACTTAGATATGGTTGGAGAAATCCATTATCCAATCTATTAACCAATGAACACATTTCTAAAGGTCTACAAAGACACACAAGACAATAAATAACAGCACGCTTTCCAAACAGGCCTGAAAGCCCCCCATCGGTCACCATACGGGACAGTAGACTCACTGTTACCTTTCCAAACCGCATACAAGATAAACATATGCCATAAACAACTACAGTTGACCTGTTTGTAACCATACACAAACCAAAAACTCATCTATTAAACCAATTGTTTTTAGTTTCTCAGAATCTGTGGCCACCAGAGACCCCCGATGAGAGTGATGTTATAGGGTGGGGTTCACGCGTCCTTTTATATTGTCTCACCTGATGTGGTGCATCAAAAGATGGATGCATCCCCCCATGCAAATCCATTCAAACAAGACTTAATATATGCACACAAATCAACATCGCCCCGTGCATCAGTTTATTTGACAGGTATAGTTTGATTTCAGCAAGCCTCCAGAGGCCATGCATGAATCTCCATCTTCAACAATATCTGCAACAATGATACAAAGTGAGCGATTCCGTGCAACAAATTAGTAGCAATGCATACCTAAACAGCCCTTTCCTTTGCCGGACGCACAGTCGCTGTTCTGCGGGTAAGATGACTGGACGGATCCCCGTGCTGGGCTGATGATGGTGGTGGTGATGGTCAGCAAGCAGAACACACATAATAATAATTCTGCTCCAGTCCAGCTTACAAACCCTCTTCCCATCAGCATGATGTATGTTTATCTCCTCTTTGACCTGTTCAGTAAAGGCGCAGGCGAACAAAAGAGGAGCAACGTGTGGATGATGCGGAAAACACTCCTTTTAAACCGTGTTTGTGTCCCGGGAAGGCCGACGGAGCCTTAAGAGCATCACTCCGGTGTTAAAAACAGCACATTAGCTCGGGTGTCCGCGAGCTCCAGCGCGTCTCAGTAAGCGCGCTCCGCCGATGATTCCTCGCGCTCCGGCTTTGTGTGCATCTCTCTCGCGCGCGCGGCTCTTTTGCTGGATGGGAGGAAAAGCGACTGTTTTTCCGGTTGTTGAATGATTCTGATTCCCGTTCAATCCGTGTCCGGGGAATAACACGAATCTCCTTTCCCCAAAATCCCAACAACAAAGGGTCGGCACGGATGGGTTGCGGTCACGTGACTCGTGAACCACCTCCCCCAATTCCCGGAGGACACGCAGGACCCCGAAAATCTGCAGGACTACCGGCGGGTCATTATTAGCATGCGGCTCTTTTTTGTGTGGTAATCGTATATGGCTCGTGTGTGTGTGTGGTGGAAATATTTTATTAGGTGGATTTTAAGTCATAAAGTAATTTTCATATGAATAATGTTGTGACTTGAAATTTATATTTTACATTTATTTATAATGTATACAAATATATGTATATGTAATAATTGTTTTTACGTATAGACTTATATATATTTTTAAATGTTTGAATTTTGAATAAAATATTACAATTATTATTTTTATTTTAGTTAAAATTGTGCTTTTTGTAATTTATTCAGTTGTTAATATCTGTATAGTTTTAATTTTTGATTTTAATATATATAGAGAGGCACAATTTTGAAGAAGTGACAAAGGTATATTATTTGTATGTTTGTTTTAGTACTTTATTAAATTATAAAATAATCAAACAACAGTAATAAATGCTTACTTTTTAGTTTTACAGTTTTTGTTACATTTGCCAATACCTTCTATTTCAACTGATAAATATAATACAATAACTATGTTCTTAAATTTAAATTGAAATACATATATATATATATATATTTCCCAGTACTGGGTTGCAGCTGGAAGGGCATCCGCTGTGTAAAACATATGCTGGATAAGTTGGCAGTTCCTTCCACTGTGGCAACCCCTGATGAATAAAGGGACTAAGCCGAAGGAAAATGAATGAATGAATATATAGATAGATAGATAGATAGATAGATAGATAGATAGATAGATAGATA
>CAIGQV010000641.1:4549000-4588224 GCA_903798115.1 Danio jaintianensis | reverse complement strand
ATAGATAGATAGATAGATAGATAGATAGATAGATAGATAGATAGATAGATAGATAGATAGATAGATAGATAGATGTATCAAGTGCTCAGAAAAGATTCATTGCAATTAATCGCATTCAAACTAAAAGGTTGTATTTACATACTATATGTGTGTGTACTGTGCATATGTATTATGGATATAACGCATCTAATATAAATTAAATAGAAATGTATTTTGTAATTTTTTTTCGTACATTTTTGCTATAAATAATAAATAAACCGTACACATGCATAATGTAAATACAACTTTTCTTTTGAAATGTGATTAATTGATATACAATCACAAAATAGTTGTTTTTCCTGAAAATTCAATGGCAAGTTTTACATGCTTCATAGTTTTATGCTTCATAACTTTTTAAGAAGTTCATATGGTTGTTTTAACAAACTGTTCAAAATTGTCCAAAATTTGGGTGAAGGTTTTATAAAAAATTCAAGCCAGGTTTTGTAAAATAACTGTGTATGCTCTGTTACATTGCAAATATTGTGACTGATATAATGATGCAGCAAGAGATATTCAGTCAATATCCTAAATGTGTCTGTCATTTTCAGCTGTTGTCTCTGAAATGCAGATTAACAGATTATTTTCCCCAAATGCACTGCATACTGTGACATTTAATGCTGTTCACTGACAGTTCAGTTTAATGCAGTTTGTTGAGTTATAACACACACACACACACACACACACACACACACACACACACACACACAAGACCATTAAAGGATTAGACCTGTGGCCTTCTAGTCTTTATATGCATGTTATTGCAGTAGATGCATCGTATCTGCATGTATTTTGTGCTGCAGGGCTGTTGATCATAATGAGCTGCTGATGCTCCAGCTGCTCTATACTGCTGTCAGTATTGATCCAGAGGACACACAAGTACACTATTGATCTGACACACAGACGTTTAATAGACTAAAAACCAGACGCTCACTGCTGTATGTCAGCTGTTTCCATTTCTACAAAAAAATATTCAGTGAATCAAATGAGTTTACATAATCACTTTAAGGCAACTGGTTTACTCGTTATTTTTCAAGTAAAGTCAACTAATTTCTTTTTACAGTGTAGTTTCTAAATGAATCAGCTGTTTTGAATTAATCATTTGAATGAATTATTAAAACGAATCACTGTTCAAAGTGGAGAGAGTCGTTTTTTTCAAACTGATTCGGATTCAGATTATTGATTCAGTTTAAGTGCTGTGCTGTATGTAAGCTTACTTTTCTAAAACATATACATACCATAATATGATGTTTGGAGTTATTTAAGAAACATAAGTGAACATACTTGTTTATCGGAAAAACATTGCTGAAGTCAGTTATTCCAAAGTCCCTTTAAGACAAGTCATTTCACTCGGCGGTCATCTTTGAAACGCCACTCGGGCAGTATGTTAGGGCATTCTGTTTGAATGGAGAAACATCAAATTCTCCAAAAGTGCCTGCCAAGCTTATAATTGAATTTCATATTAGGAATCATCAATAGAATTAAACAACAACTCTCTCTTTAGTTTCATTTCTAATCGTCCGAATCACACAAAATTGGCAGAAACTCCTGTCTGGTCCAAATCCCTCCCCGGAGTCAGTCTATAGCGATCGATGATTGGCTCCTGTACTAGAAGGCGGGCTTTATTCGCCATATTGACCGTTACACTTTTCCCCATTCAAAATGATACGAGTGACATGTCTTGTGTATTCTATAGCCTTTGGTTATTCTCCTTTGAAAATTATATACTCCGCCCACTGCCAGTTTAACCAACAATATTTCAGGACGCAGGTTGCCGTGGCGAAAAAAAAAAAACATGGGCACAGATAAAAATGCGACCTCCGGAGGGCCTCCGAAATGAGACGCAGATTCAGAGTTATAAAATCAACATGAGGTGGGTTTTAATTAGCAAAGGATACACATATTACAAATGTAATCATTAGCTGAACATCTTTGTCATCTTTATCGTCAGGCTCGCTGACTTCAACCAGGCAACCTGCGTGTGTGTCGAGTCGTCAAAGAATCGGACAGGTGAGAAAAAAAAACCTCTGCAATGTTTTGAATTTGGACATTGTCAAACATAAAGCATAAAATCAAACAAAAAGATATCTTGAGAGTCCAAATGTATTGACTGCATGATGAAGCCCATTAGAACAATCCCATAATTTAAGTTGAACAAAGCAACAAAATACCCCTGTATAGGTTATTCATTCTTTCATTCATTTTATTTTCGGCTTAGTCCCTTTATTAATCAAGGGTCACCACAGCGGAATGAACCGCTAACTTATACAGCATATGTTTTACGCAGCGGATGCCCTTCCAGCTGCAACCCATCACTGGGAAACACCCATACACTCTCATTCTCACACACACACACACATACAATTTAGCTTACCCAATTCACCTATAGCGCATGTCTTTGGACTTGTGGGGGAAACCGGAGCACCCGGAGGAAACCCACGTCAACACGGGGAGAACATGCAAACTCCACACAGAAATGCCAACTGACCCAGCCGGGGCTCAAACCTTCTTGCTGTGAGGTGACAGCGCTACCCACTGCGCCACCACGCCGCCCTGTATAGGTTATAAAAATAATTACAAAATGCATTTTATTCAACTTTTTTTCTGCTTGTTTCGCTAATGAAAATAAATGGTGTTAAATATTTGTGCATCTGCAAAAGTTTCTAATGATTTTGATCAAATGATAGAATACCATTAGAATCATTGCTTGCACTGTAAAAATTTATTAGTTGCTTAAAAAAAAATAAACATTAATATTAACATTAACATGGAACTGATAATTATGCCGTTTATTTACTTAAAATAATGAGTAATATGATCAAGGCTCTCTCAATGGTCAAGAAGACAAAGTCTTACCCAAAATGTCTTTTAAAGTTTTATTCTTTGCAAAGAAGGTCAGACAGTCATACAGCAACACAGGTTTCTGCAGAGTGAGACACCAGAGGAAGAGTGTGTTCTCCTTTTATCTAGTTTCTACTACCCACAAGGTCACCATACGTGGATTACAGTTTTGTTCCCAGCCACATATAGCCTAATTATGTAATGTATGCAGAAGGACAGATGATAAACAGACGTCAAAGTAGCCACGTATGGCCTAAGTAATGTATATAGAAGGAACAAAAACAGACCTCGTAATGTATATAAATGAATTTCCACCACACCTTAAAATGATTAAGTCAGCTAATTGCTTTTTACAGTGTAGTTTCTAAATGAATCAGCCGTTTTGAACGGATCATTTGAATGAATGATTAAAACGAATCACTAACGAATCACTGATTTTAATGACATTTGTGACGCTGGAACATAACACTAGTCTTATGTTGCACAAGTTTATTTATACAAGTATATCAAAAATATATTGTATGGGTCAAAACTATTGATTTTTCCTTTACACGAAAAATCAGACTAATGTCATGTTTCGTGAAAATATTTTGTAAATATTACAACTAAATTTGTGATTAGTAACATTTGTGAACATGCAGTTCATTTGTGTAACTTGATGATTTTCTCAACGTTTTCTCAGTATAACTCTCTGATTACAAATACAAAATCTCTGCCAAATATTAACTAGTGCTTAATTGTGGCTCAGTGGTTAGCAATGTCGCCTCACAGCAAGAAGGTCACTGGTTTGAGTCCCAGCTGGGCCAGTTGGCATTTCTGTGTGGAGTTTGCATGTTCTCCCCGTGTTGGCGTGGGTTTTCTCCGGGTGCTCCGGTTTCCCCCACAGTCCAAAGACATGCGCTATAGGTGAATTGAATAAACTAAATTGTCTGTAGTGTATGTGTGTGAATGAGTGTGTATGGATGTTTCCCAGTACTGGGTTGCAGGTGGAAGGGCATCCGCTGTGTAAAACATATGCTGGATAAGTTGGTGGTTCATTCCGCTGTGGCGACCCTTGATGAATAAAGGGACTAAGCCGAATGAATGAATAATAGTTCATATTTACAAAATATATTTTTGCGTACTGTGTATATTGTTGTGTTTATAAGTATCTGCATGATATATATATATATATATAAGTGTATATATACATACAAATTATATATAAATATATATTTATAATATATATGTAAATTAAGAGAAAAAAAGTAAAATGTAAAAATATATATATTTATTTTTGTATTTTATGTACAGTATTGGTGTATTTATACATATATATACACAGTAAACATGTATATATGCAGTGCTTATTTGAAATATACTTGTGGTGGTAGCCGGATTGAAACACACTTTTTACCCAGCACATAAATGGTAAACTACATGCGACAAACAAAAAAATAATGTGAATTTTAACTAGATTTTTATTTATTATGACACTGTTATTCACCTTTTTTTTCAATGGGTTAAAGTTATTAAAGTAGGCTGTTGAAATAAAAGAAATCCACTATTTCTCTTACTTTTATGCTATTTAGGAGCCATGTCTCTAAAGTTGCTTTATTGGCATGACATTTTGTACAGCATTGCCAAAGCGTTTTAGATATGTATAAAGTATGTAACATTTTAACATCATTAAATTAATAAAATATACAGCAAATTAGAAATAAATAACAGAAAAAAGGAATAAAAATAGACAATATTGCTAAAAAATATAATAATTACAAGAATAAAAAGTGTAGATTATTTAAATAAGGCAAATTAGTTGATTAACCATTTCTAATGGTGTACAAATATTTATATAGGTGTCATCTTGTTCTCTCCGAGTATATAGTAAAGTTTATCAGAGTCGTTTATTAAATAATTAATCATTTAATGTTTCAAAAAAGGATGATAATAATAGTATTATTCATGTGTCACCACCCAATATACTTGGGCGGCCGTTAATATAAAGTCTATGTGTGGGAAGCACTGATATTATGTAAATAAATACAAACTTATTTCAGATGCGATTAATCCTTTGACAGCACTACTTTTAACAAAGTATACATCAAAGTATACTTATTCAGTTTTCAGTTCATATAAATAGCAATTTCCAAAAATTGGCACTTTTGGTCCAGGGACAAATTTATTTATCCATGAAAGGCTAAAAAAAAATAAATAAAAAAAAATACATTTATTAAAATTCCCAAACACAGAATGTGAATAACTTTCCAAGAACGTTGCTGGGATTTTTTGTTTTGTAATAACTTAGAGACAACCTAAAAGACAACATTCTGGGAACATTCTGTGTGTATGTGTGTGTGTGTGTGTGTGCGTGCGTGCGTGCGCGCGTGTGTGTGTGTAAAAAGCATTACTGGATAACCAACAAAGAACATTTTAGGGACAAATGAATGATAATCAAAAAAACACTTTTGCTATCATAAAACCAGAGTTAATTTTGGAAAGACATAAGCATCTTATTTTTGTACTTTTAATGCTATGATGTTGAATTAGATCAGCTCAATAGCATGCATTGATTTTTAAATGTACTCTGCTTTCAGCAACATGCACACTTCCAGCATCGCTCTTCATTCATATTGAATGTGAAGCTGAAACTATTTTTAAACTTGGGTCAAAATTGGTAAGAAGCATCTGTCTGATGTGCGTAATTGCTAGAAAGCAGATTAAGCTTATCTCCAGTGCCACCAGCAGGTCCACAACAAAATCAATGAGTCCGGCTTAAAGAGACAGTTCACCCAAAAATGAAAATTCTGTCATCATTTACTCATCCTCCAGCTTCTTCTAAATCAAGTCATAGATTTTGCCCCTATCGGCAACGCAGTGTATTTTTAGTTCCGGTTTACCTTTGAATGAATGGGAGACTTCTCTGGAAAATTTACAACTGAAAATATTAACATTGTTTCCCAGTCATGGGTTGCAGCTGGACGAGCATCCGCTGTGTAAAACATATGCTGGATAAGTTGGCGGTTCATTCCGCTGTGGCGACCCCAGATTAATAAAGTGACTAAGCCAAAAAGAAAATGAATGAATAAATGAATGAATGAAAATATTAACATTGCACGTTGTGATTTAAGACTATTAAAGTATTGGGCATGTGTCCAAATGTTTCTCTTTCAAAACTTAACTGCTTTCTGAGTTTGAAAATGATTCTTTAAGTTATTAAGAAAAGGAATAAGTTATTGTTTATCAAGGAAAGTATATGTTTGCCATCTTTTCACTTATTAATTAAGTTTATTTCCTCAATAATGGATTTATTTTTACTTTGATGCTGCTATAAATAAATTTATATTATCTGTTATATATAAATGTTCCAGCATGAGTAAAATTCTCTATTAAATCCTCTCATATTACCTGGTATGTCTATAAATGCAATGTTTTATCATTTATTATTGATTGGTCCATTAATGTTTTGTTCAGTTTCTCCAATTGAGTAAAATAAAACAGTGACCTACCGCCACCTACTGGGTGGATTTAATTTAATATTAGTATTACCTTTTCATTAATAATGTTACAAATAAACTCATATACTAATAATACTGAATTAAAATGCAGTCTTTTTGGTGTTATATTTGCAATTGTACATTTTTATAATGATTTTATTTGATTATTAAGAGTCACATACAACATTGTTATTCTATTATATTTAATTTGAATATTAAATAGACATAAATGTTTTATGTTCATGAATAAAATACCTATATAGGAAAAAATGGCAGAGAACTGAGCAGTAGAATGTGAATAGTAAGAATGTGTTTGTGAATCCACAGTGAAACACCCGCAGTTTTATTTATGACTTATTCTTCACGACACAAAAAATAATAAAAATAAATTTGACATAAAAGAATGTTCAGCACCCGTGTAAACATCTGAAATCTTTATTTGACAAATACTGACAAGTACATACCAACTTCATCTGCAGTAAAGACAGCAACACAAAGCAATAGACCCATAAAGTCCCATTTTCTTGGTTCAAGCTGAAATCTGGATGATCTGTAAATTTTTTTTAAAATGTCAGACGTCTCACCTTGAATGCAGACAACAGAAAATAGCCGTAGTCATCATCTAACTGTATCTGTAGTAAATATACAGCTGACTGGGTGAGTCCTCTATGGGGAGTTCTGTGTAGGCGGAAGTAACGATACACTGCATGAAACCGAGTGAAACCAGACACCGCGTGACGTCATGTGAAAAGGGTCTATTTTTTTTTCAACTAAAGATAAACAGTTATCAATACATTTGCATATGCTTAAGAAAAAAATTATTATAAATTAGTTCATGAGCATGTATTAATTAAGAGAAGCAGAATTTATCTATTTGTTGTTATTCAGATAGTTTGCATAATAACTCCACTTCTCAAATAAAGGTTTTATTTGTCCGACAACTCCACATGCTTAAGAAACAATGAAATGCTTTGGAAATTTAGGTCAGTATATATGAAATATGATATTAATTTGAAACGTTTTGTTCTGATCCATTTTTTAAAACTTTAAAAACTAAAAGGTTTGAGGAAATAAAAGAATGATATATTTTTTAGATAATTAATATTTAAAGAATTAAGTTTAATTTCTATTTATGCATTGAGATTTAATATGATTTTTAGTACGGAGTCAAGTAATCCAATTGCTTATTGAATAATTAGGTTACTTTTCAGACAAATTAGAAACGAAATTTTTATGATGTAACTAAGTAATTAATTACTTTTTTGAAGTAACTTGCCTAACACTGATCCCTGCTGAAGAGAGAGAAAAAACAACAACTATATATATATATATATATAAAGTTACCAGAAACCAGCACAGAAGCTTCCACTACAAAAGCCCTTAAAAACATTACAAACCATAACCAAACTTGTAACTATTTAAACCAGCACATTTGAATGGTTTCCAGTGTATTGGTTTTAAAATAGCACCAATAAGACAGAAAGTTACCAGTAGAGACCCACAGGAACATTACAGTTTCCATTAAAACCAATACCAATTCTATGATGGTTTCTATTGTTTTTTCCAGCAAAAAAAATGATAATTTACTCACCCCTCAAGTACTTTTAAAACCTTTATGAGTTCTGTCAAACACACCAGAAGATATTTAGAAGAATTTCAGAAACCGGTAGACATTGACATCCACAGTACAGAAAACAAAAACAATGGAAGTCAATGATTACCAATATTCTTCAAAAAAAAAAAAATCTTTTTATGCATTTAACAGTGGAAAGAAACTCAAATATTATATCTACTGTAGCCCATATTGTGTATATACACCAACCCTGGCTCATTCTGATTACGTACCCCTATATACATTTCTGGAGAGAGCAAAATACGTCCCAGAAGATACATTTTTTCAGTTTTTGTTTTCCCGAATCCACTACAGGCCGCTGTGTACGCTTTTTCAGATCTCAAATTTCTCTCGTGAGTGCCATTCGCGCCTGCTGTTCTCACGTAAATCCACCAGAGGCCGCAGTCGACTGACTGACCCACCCTCCCCCTTCCCTAAACCCAACCAACAGTGTTTTCAAAAGCAATCCAGAAAAAGAACAGCCCTCGGGGCAGCCTGATTTTTAACCATGTTTTCAGATTTACCACATTCTCAACCTGTTATTTACTTGTTTATTTAATTTTTTGGCTTCTGTTTTTGTCTTACCTGCTTTCCTGGAACCGTTCTTCTTCACCAGACTCGAACCTTGTTGTCATGGTCAACTCCACTCTGCGTCTCAAGTCTACCGACGTACGTGGCGAGCTACCAGACAAACTGGTAACAACGGGAAAGTCATCCACACGGAGGTAAGCAGTCAGCTGGTAAGCGTGAAAAGGAACGATGTCATACCGCCCCGTAGAGTTCGTTTTAAAGATGAAATGCAGCCATACATAGCTCTGGCTACATAATTTGTGATCTCCAGAAACGCATATAGGGCTACGTTTTCAGAATGAGCCTATGTTGGTACACACACACACACGAGACCTTTTGTTTAGAGAAAACACATTTAATAAACTGGTGCGTTGTTCTTCAAATTTGACAAATCCACTGTGAAAAAAAAAAAAAAAAAATCGATGTCTTGATGAAGAGTTGCGAACAGAGCTCTGCTACATTTGTGATCTCTTGAAAGAAATATAAGCAGCACACTTATCCTTTTTTTTTTTTTACTGCCGCTAATATCTTTCATTTATGTCTCCGTAACAAATCGTATAATCATCATAATGAAAACATAAACACTTTAAACATATGCTCAGTTTCTCATGTCATAAATGGTCCCTTCCCGAGTCTCCAAATCACCTCATTTCAATATCGATTTATCACATATTACTATATGAATAAATAAACAGTATTTAATATTAATAAAAAAAATGCAATCTAAACTGTTCTCAGATAAATATATTAAGCCTACTTGTTCAAATCAATAACATACAATCACCATAAAAGGCCTGGAAGTTATGGTATGGATTATGTTCTCTAACAATGCACATCTACTACAGCTGATGAGAATGTGAAGCAGAAATAAGGGGAAAATTCAGTTTTACCGTATTTCACAGACTTTAGGGCCATTTGACCTAAAATGCATGTAAATCTTTTTTGTTTGGCCCGACAAAATCACACAAAGTGTAACGATAACACTGGCATGTGCTGAAATATGAGGCATTGTTCTTTACACACTAAACAAAAGAGGTCTTCTTAAAGGAACATTCCACTTTTTTAATGGAAATAGGCTCATTTTACAACACCCCTAAAGTTATAAAGTTGAGTTTTACCATTTGTGAATCCATTCAGCCGATCTCAGAGTCTGGCAGGAGCACTTTTAGCTTAGCTTAGCATAGATCATTGAATCGGATTAGACCATTAGCATCTGAAAAAAATTAATAAATAAAAGTTTTGATATTTTTCCTATTTAAAGCTTGACTCTTCTGTAGTTACATCACGTATTTAGACCGACAGAAAATGAAAAGTTGGATAGGAACTAAACTCTCATTCTGGCATAATAATCAAGAAACTTTCCTGCCGTATCATGGCTGTAGCAGGCGCAATGATATTACGCAGTGCCTGAAAAATCAAATTCCTTGATTAAGCAACATTTCATTTTCTGTCTGTCTTCATACACAATGTAACTACAGAAGAGTCAAGCTCTAAATAGAAGAAGAATCAAAACTCAACTTTTTTTTTTTTTTTGAGCAAGATGCTAATGATCTAATCCGATTCAATGATTTATGCCAAGATAAAAGTGTTCCCGCCAGACCCAGGGATCTGATGAATGGATAAAAAAATTATAATAAAGAAAAATAGTAAAACCCAACTATTTAACTCTAGAAGAGTTGTAAAATGAGCTAATTTCTTTATAAAAAAATTTAAAAAAGTGAAGCGTTCCTTTAAACGAAGAAAAGGAAAACGCTAACAGTATTGTTTAAAATGAATGCTAAAATCTCGTTCATAGAAAATTAGTCATACAATTTAAGGTGGTTTTTCCTTACTGTATATCGTAACGTTAGCTAAATCAATGATGTGCGCTGTACCTTATTACATTATAATGCTCATTTGATCTTAGACAAAAAAAAAGATAGATAAATCGCTGCTTTTTGTAGTCCCCACCGCAGCGTTTTGTAAACCTTTAGAGACCTATGAAGTACATTTGGCAACTAAATGAATCATGTAGGGCCAGGAATGAAAGTTTGCAGACTAGAAGAAATGATCAGCATTTTTAGATTTTAAGTAACAATTCACCTATATATGTAAATATGGTCTATGTTTAAAGGGATAGTTCACCCAAAAATTCTAATTGTTATCATTTACTCATCTTTCACTTGTTTAAAACCTGCTTGAGTTTCTTCCTTGTTGAACATAAATGAAAATGTACTGAAGAATGTTGGAAAAACAGCCATTGAGTATTTTTTGTTGCTACTATGGATGCTTTTTCCAACATTCTTCAAAATATCTTTAATTGTGTTCAACAGAAGAAAGTTTAGAAGCACTTGAGGGATTAAATGACGAGGATTTATTATAATTTTTTTTTAAGTGAACTGTCCCTTTAAGATGGTCCAATGTTATGCAATTCTCTTTTTTTTTGTTTAGATGAACTGTTATTTTAGAGATAATTCACTCAAATATGAAACTTTGCTGTTGATTTAGTGCCCTCAAGTCATCAAAGACTATCTTTTTATTTTAACTCAGTAGAACATTAAAGAAGATTTATAGCCCAAACTGTGATCCTTGTTGATTCATAAAATCACAAGCAACAGATATGGAGTCAAAAATACACACATACATAAATAAATAAAATACAGGCAAAATAAAATTTATATATGCAACCTAGACAATATATTGAGGACTTATAAAGCACAATGAACTTAATAATGTTCATGGAGTCAGGAACTACAACTATTAAAGGCCCAGTTCAGCCAAAAATGAAAATTTGCTCACTATTTACTCACCCTCAAGTGGTTCCAAACCTTTATGAGTTTTTTTCTTTCTGTTGAACACAAAAGATGATATTTTGAACAACCACTGGCATCCATAGTAGGAAAAACAAATGCTATGGAAGTCAATGGTTACAGGTTTACAGCATTCTTCGAAATATCTTCTTTTGTGTTCAACAAAATAAAGGTTTTGAATAGAGAGCATATGACAGAATTTTCAGTTTTGGGTGAACTATCCCGTAAATTTTTTTGTTTTGTATTGCCTGTATGTCTTTTTTTTTGACTCCCAAAGTGCTGTTAAACTTTGACTTGTATTTTATAAATCACCAAGGACCATAGTTTCAGCTAAAAACACACATTTAATAATAAAGAAACACGTCAAATTCATTTTTGAGTGAACTATCCCTTTAAGACCATAGTAACAACATAAAGGTCTTTTTGGAGATTTGTGCAGAATAACTGCACCACATTCTGCATTAGAGAGAGAGTCACTATTATAATCATATCTGTATGAACCATAATCTCTAATGGAGGAGTGTCTGGTGGTCCCTCTATTATCCTATGGTGAAAGCAGAAGCTGAGGGGGGTTTCAGGAGGTAAAACTGGCCCGTCTGTGTTCCTACATGATGATTTGGAGAGCAGTTTTTGTTTAGTTTTTTATGGTGGGCAGAAATCAGCAAAGTAAGGGTGCTGTAGAGCTTCTTCTGCTGGGATTCGCTGTAGTGGATTGCATTTCAGAAGATTCTGGAAAAAAAATAAAAAGCCACAAAATGCTAACATTTAGCTAAACCATCAATCATGAAATACATCAAAAGTGACTGTTTTTTCCAACTGCTTACACACAAAATCTTTTCATTTCACAATTTTTGAAACCTCTCACTCAAAATGCAAAACTATATGCAAATCTCCAAAACCAGAAGCTATTTCTCAGCCTTGAACTCAGTTTTCAATTGCATAAAACACTTTTTTTAAAACTCTACACACAATGCTCTACCTAAAACACAAAAATCGACTTGCTTTTCTTTTCCAAACACAACCAATCAAAACGCTACACTTATTCACCCGGTCAAACACACATGCTCCTCAAATGTGGAAACACTAATTTCTTAACTGATCACTAACCAATCACTGCTTTACTGTAGTATAGGCCTATAAATACGTAGGTCAAATGTGACAGGACAGGGCTGTTCTGGGCCAAAAAACAAAACAACTGGTCCACAATCTGCAGTTTTGTACCTACCCTCATATTCACCTTTTCTAAATCCCTCTAGAAAAGAATAGAGGAATTATTCTCAGCCTGGCTCTGTAAAGTGTATGATGGCCAACCCTATGCCCGCATGACGCTTCTCCAGGCAAAGGACACCACCCCCACCCTCCCACTCTGCCCCCCGACCCCACACTCTGCATTTACTGTATTCTGGAGAATATACTTTTGCTTTACATATATTTTTACATATAGCATGTTTATGGTTTTGTTGTATGCTACTGTATGCAACAGTAATGTTTGGCCTAATTAATATTTTCTGTTTCTTCATGTCATTGAGGTTTACAGTGTACCTGTTCCCCCTCTCAGAAGATTACTGTCACTTTAGAACATTGTATTGAATTATAAGCCTATGATAGAGCAAAGGGCTTTAGATTTAGAACAACAGTGTTTACATGCTATACCCAAACATTTACTATTATAAAAGAAGTGTTTGCCATTTGATGCGAATGCTTCATTCTGACATGTGTTTATGGCATTTTGAATGCAGTGTTAGATTTTGAAGGAAATGTGAGGCATTTTGCGTGTGCAGTTTTGAGAATTGTGTGTAGAGTTTTTAAAAAAAAGGTGACACCTGTTTGTTAAACGTGTGCAAGCAGTTGGAAAAAACTGTAATAGCCCTTATATATAAAATTTATATGAAATTGTAATTATTTTTTAAATATTACCCAAGTGCTGTTTAAAAGTTTTTTTCCCAACACATTTTTAAACGTGGTAGGTTTAATAATTAATTTATTTGTCTTTGCCATGATGACAGAACATAATATTTTACAAGGTACTAGTATTCAGCTTAAAGTGCAATTTAAAGACTTAATTAGGCAAGTTATGTTAATTAGGCAAGTTATTGGATAACAGTGGTTTGTTCTTCAGCCAATCGAATTTAAAAAATCTTAAGGGGGCTAATAATATGTCCTTAAAAATTTTTTTTAAACAGTTTTTATTTCAGCCAAATGAAGAGAAATACGATTACCAGAAGAAGAATACCAGAAGAAGAAAAATATTATAGGAAATACCGTAAACATTTGCTTGCTCTGTTAAACAGCACTTGGGAAATATTTTTTTAAAAGTATAAAAATAAAAATCACAGGAGAGCTAATAATTTTGATTTCAGCTGTAATGGTTATCATAATGAAAATAATATACCTGTAGTAAATCTCTGCCGGTGCTGCTGAGTTTCGGCACGACGTTCACAAGTGATGTAGTAGCTGGATACATCGGGTACGGCTATTGAAATATTAAATAAATAAAATAAAAATATATGCAGCAAATTACTGAGTACAGTGGTCTCTCGTTAATCGCGGGAGTTACATTCTAAAAATAGCTTTATTTTTTACAATTGTTATAAATGTTTTAAGAGCGACTATAGGTGAATTGAATAAACTAAATTGACTGTAGTGTATGTATGTGAATGTGTGTGTATGGGTGTTTCCCAGTACTGGGTTGCAGCTGGAAAGGCATCCGCTGTGTAAAACATATGCTGGATAAGTTGGTGGTTCATTCCGCTGTGGCGAACCCTGATTAATAAAGGGACTAAGCCAAAGGAAAATCAATGAATGAATAGATGTTTTAAGGCTGTAAAACCCCTCACCACACACTTTATAGACTTTTCTCACACAGGCATTAACATTTTTCCTGCAGTTACTGATCCGCAAAGCTAAAGCAGAATCCATCCGTCCTTATTGCTGCTGTCATCCTTATGTTATTTCCCTCAATCTTTATGTAACGAACTGAAGATTTATTTATTCCGTAACGGCGCCCAACAGCCTTGTAACTTCTACCTTTAGCATGTCCAGAAGTTCACTTTTTGTGCGATGGTTAGCATCTTCCTCTGCCTTTTGGGTGCTACAGCAGGTGCCTTTGACAGTGCAGAATGTGTGGGGTTTGTTGGGAGAAAACTTGCAAACATACAGTACAGCACTTCAGAGTCTGCTAGCGATAGAAGATTTATGTAAATTTGACAAGCTGAACGCATTCTGTACTGTACAGGAGACACGGCATGGAGGAGATGGTCTACTGCCAATCAGGACGCAGAACACAATGCGCTGTAAAATTATACACAAAAAAACTGCAAGGCCACGAAAGGTGAACCGCGTTATAGCGAGGGACCACTGTATTTCTCAAAACGATAATTTCTGTGCACATTCCTCTTGTTACTGTGCGCAGTGTGTTTTTCAGACAGGTGAATGATGTACCTTATAATCTGGAAGTTTATTCATAGTCTGCCACTGTTCTTCTGTTGGCGTTCCCAGCAATGTGGCAGAATGTTAAAGTTAATCATGCAGGTTATTATTATTATTATTATTATTATTATAAAAACTACCACCACTTACCCTTTATTAATGTGCCTACTTTTAGCAACAAGCTTGGCAACTTAATTATATTACTTGGCAGAGGAATTATGAAGAAAAATGCAAATGGAACCCAAAAGTAAGAAATGTTGCCTTGGTAACCGACTGAAATATATTGCATTTGAATCACTTAAAATAAATAAATAATATGTAACTTGAAATAGAATAGTAGAAACCTAAATAATAACTTGAGGTAATACACACACATATACATGTATATACATATACATACAGTGGGGAAAATAAGTATTGAACATGTCACCATTTTTCTCGAAAACATATTTCTAAAGGTGCTGTTGACTTGAAATTTTCCCTGGATGTTGGTAACAACCAAAGAAATCCATATATGCAAAGAAAACAAATCGATTTAGTTTACAAATGAAGTTATGTGTAACAAAATGAAATGACGCAGGGAAAAGGTATTGAACACATGAAGAAAGGGAGGTGTAGAAAGGCAGTGAAAGCCCAGACAGCAGCTGAAATCTCTCAGTAGTTCTTCAGCAACCCTCTGCCCTTCGTTTTTTTTAGTTTTTCTTTTATGTTTGTACTGTTTGGGTTTTTACCAAAATTTGGTTCAATTCCATGTCAACAACTCCTTCAGAAATATTATTCTCAGGAAAAAACATGACTTATTTCCCCCCACTGTACATATATACATACACACACAAAAAAGCCACAATTACTAAACATTTAACCACCAAAAAAAAAAAACAATATTAATAACAATTATAATTATAGATAAATAATAGTAGTACTGTTTTATCTATTTGAATCTTAAAAGAATCATCTGGATGTAAAGGATATCTAAAGATCCTCTTTAGCTGATCGTCCACATCGTTACCAGGAAATAAAGGCCGTCCTGCATTTGCCAGTTCTAATAATAAAAAAAATTATTATATATTACAATTATTATCATTATTACAAGACAATAAAACAGTGTTTGGTTGTACCTGCAAATATACAGCCTGCAGACCACATGTCGATAGAGGTAGAGTAGAGTTTAGCACCAAACAGCACATCCGGAGGCCTGTACCACAACGTCACCACCTGAACAAAACCAACAAAAAGACAAAAACTGCTAAAAGCTGCATGAACCAGAAGTTACTGAGACTTTTATTTGAGTATGCTGATTTAAGTATGTACTTCCAACTGAAACTGAATATTAAGTAAGGGGCGGGGCTTTCTTATTGTGCATCATTCCCTCATAGCAAACTAAAAGTAATAGGGGTGTGGTTAAGAATATTGTGGCTGAAGCTGTCAAACTGACATCATCAAAGAAGGAGCCAATCCTAACGCAGAAACAAATCCTCAGACTTTGATTGAAGATTACCAAAACAAAGTTATTTGTTTAGTGGATTAACTTGCACGGATTGATTTTTATCCTAAAGAATAACAATCTGCGCTAGCAAAATAAACATTGTAAATCTGGATTTCATGCAGACTTGAAAAAAAAAAAAAAAAAAAAAAGCAATATAAAGGAAAGTGGCGTCTCTGACCTCAGCAGAATAACAGCGTACAGGGATCCCAAACGCTCTGGCCAAACCAAAATCAGCCAGCTTCAGTTCCCCGTTCTGAAGAAAACACAACAATACAGAATTAAAGAGAGAGTGCTTTTAGTAGCACAGCAGAAATAAAGCAAATCAAACCTGATTACAGTGCCCTACACACTCAGTGTTGGGATTAATTAGTTACAAAGTTACTAGTTACTTTAAGGGATTATGTTTAGGTAAATTAATCACAGTTACTTAAACTATACTTACCTTAAATACAGTATATAAAGTCCACAGTTCTATATAAATCAACTAAGAGAAGCGGAGTAATTGTATTTAAGTAATTATATTTTTCATCTAAAGGAGGATACATTAATTAAGTCCGCATATCATTAAGTAAAAAACAATTCAGTCATAAATTTGTTCATGACATTATATGCTATAAACTTAGAAAAGCAGAGTAATTGAATGTATACATGCATGTATGTATCCATGTATATATATACACATTTATACAACAGTTCTGTTTGGTTCTCGGATCTGATTGGCTGACAGCCATGAGATATTAAAGCAATATCAGCACTCGTACAGCCTCTTTACCCTTGTTTATTACTCCGCCCACACTAGGACTAAAGAGGGACTAAACAACTCACTACAGTTTGACAAATATTGCAGCTGTTGGACAACATAATGTACTTTTGAGGCTTTTTTAGTCGAGAATGTAGTTGATTAGATTGCAACTATGCAGTTTATTTATAAGGATAATTTTAAATATTTATAATTTCAGAGATTCAGCTCATCTGTATCCATCAGCCTGTCATACTGAGCAGAGCAAAGACGACTGACGTTACGCCACAAGATGACGACAGAGACCGCATAATAAGTCCTTAGGGGAGAAAAACACAGCGTAATTTCAAACTATAGATGATCAAATCATTCTGAAACAGGTAAGTGACATTCTAAGTCGATCTGTAGTGCTGTATTTATACCATAGTATTCTGGTAGTGTTTGCTTTGCTTTGGCTTTTTCGGGGTTAATTATTGTGATTCCAATTGCAACAGAAATACTAAGAAATCTCTGTAGACTGATGGCATTTCATGCCATTCAGCCTTATAATCTTAAAACGTGAGCAAAAGCACCTGTTTTGTCATCACTTTAGACATTACACTAGAGAATCATTCAAATGCTAGCTCTAAAGTGATGTTTATGAAGTAGCAACGGTTTCTGCTGTTCTGACGGTCAGCTGCAGATGTGAATGAATGAATGGTGGAAGTAGTAACTCTTAAAAATAAAAAGAGTTTTTGAGACTGTCCGTGTTTGATTTTCTTTTTTATATACACGATTATGCCGCCGAACTGTTGTAAAAACGCAATATCACACTGGTAGCAGCCTCGAGCCAACACACGCCTCCCATCAGTGCCGATATACAGCAATATCGCACTGCTACGAGTGTGATATTGCTCATATATACACATACAGTAGTCAACATTTGAAGGGGATCATCAGCTTTCATCAAATTTGTCCTAAAATTATTGATTTTAGGACATGACTTTTGATTTTTAAAAGAATTACAAGTTTAACTTCCATTCTTTAAGCTTTTAGATTTATATGAATTCAAGTCATCATATAGAGTCAAGTAATTAAATGACTTGAGTCATTAAGCTACTTTTCAGAGACATTAATTAGAATATAAAGTAATTTAAATAAGATTTTATTCATTTAATTATAATTTATCATTTTATTTTAGGTAACTTACCCAACACTGCCTACACTAATACAGGCAACTTCGGTAGAAATAAGAAGAAAAAAAAAAAAGTGGGGAAAAACCTGTACCTTTTGCCTTTTTCCTTAAAATATTAACAAACAAACAAATGAAGAGGCTTGAGTTTGTTTTTGGATGAGAGTAGAGTACATGCTTTTTTTCTTGAAACACTTTCAAATAAGTTACTGACATCACATTGTAGTTTTGGAGACTTCCTGATCTCTATACCCAGCTAACTTCTGCAGTTCTCGAAATAATAAAATACATTTTTTCACAGCCTTTTTTTGCTCATGTTTACCAAAAAGTGTCAATATTAGTGGAGGGCACTATTTATAGTCATATATAACACAAACCAACCGCATCTCATGACACAAAGCATGGATAATGAAAATGAGCGTCGAAGTGTTCAATCTCAGGCATGTTTTGTTGATTGACTCACTCTGTTGATGAGCAGGTTTTGTGGTTTAAGGTCTCGGTGGAGAACATTTCTGCTGTGGCAGAAGGCAAGTCCCTTCAACAACTGGTACATAAAAGACTGTGAGGACAGAAGAATAAATACTGCATTATCTGATGCCTCAAATATTAAAAAAATCTCCCCTCTGATATATTCCTTTCAGGGATTCATAGATTAATAAATAAATAAATCAAACCTTGACAATCTCTGGATCCAAGTCACCATTACAGCTGTCAAAGTATTTCTTCAAATCCTGTTTAATAGATAAAAATAGATGTTACAAAAAGAAAAGAAATGATGATAATAATAAAAATAAAGCAGTTATGATGACTTACCTGATCACAGTATTCAAACACTAATGTGAGTTTCTTATCACTGTGAAGGACATCATGTAACCTGCAGGAACCAATAGCGTAGTTAATGCAGCATTTTTATTTCATTATTTATTAAGATCAATAGTCAAAAAGATTCAGACGCTACAAGAAAATTTGTGACATCTCTATTTCATCCTTAAATATTTATATCAAATCAGCAAAATGATGATCGAAACAGATTTTATATGGTTAAATATTTTCAATGCAAAGTCAATACAAAATATCTATCACCGTTTATTGAGAACAATAAACATTTTGATATAATCCCTATTAATTTACGCTAATAATGATTTTTTTATTAATTATTTATGGATGTAAATGAATAGCGATTATATCAGAAATGTTTATTGTTATTGTTGGATATTTTTAAAAAATGAGTGATTGTTTTGAGCATTTTTATTTTTTAAATTGAGTAGTATCTTTAAAAATAAAAATGCTCAAAACAATCACTCATTTTTTAAAAATATGGTTAATATAATACTTTATTCAATAACACATATATAAACAGACAGACAGATTTAATCGTTAATTTTAAAAACCCAAATAATATACTTCACTTTAACATTTTATTATGGTCATAAATGGTCAAAAAAACAACAACACAAAAACATAAAATAAGTCACACGTTCATCTGAGAAATATCGCTAAGTTACGAAGTATGCTATCCATCTCAGATGCAGAAAAGCTAGTTCATGCTTTCATGACTTCTAGGCTGGATTACTGTAATGCTCTGTTCGCTGGTTGCCCAGCATCCTCTATTAATAAACTTCAGCTAGTACAAAATGCAGCTGCCAGAGTTCTTACCAGGTCTGGAAAATATGATCGTATCACCCCAATATTATCCTCCTTACACTGGCTGCCTGTTAAGTTCCGTATTGATTATAAAATATTGCTTCTTACCAATAAAGCTTTAAATAATCTAGCTCCTGTTTATCTAACCAACCTTCTGTCTCGCTACAATCCAACCCGCTCTTTAAGATCTCAAAACTCAGGGCTGCTGGTAGTACCTAGAATAGCAAAGTCGAGTAAAGGTGGTCGAGCCTTCTCATTTATGGCTCCTAAACTCTGGAATAGCCTTCCTGATAATGTTCGAGGCTCAGACACACTCTCTCTGTTCAAAACTAGATTAAAGACCTATCTTTTTAGTAAAGCATACACTCAATGCATCGCATAATGGTATGATGCATGAATGTGCTCCACGCAGGTGAGCTGGCTCGACATCACCTGTAGGACACACTCCTCAACACACCAGACATTGTGTTAGAAACTCTCATATGCTTTACACGTTTGTTTTTATGTTTGTTTATTTAACTGCTATTTTCATCTATAACACTCCATTTTTGCATCTCTAATTATTTTCTTTATTCTCTATTTCCACCTGGGGATACTCATTCCGAGGTCCCTAGAGACTATGCAGCGCCATTGATGCGATCCAAGCCCTGTGAAGAGATGATCCCAAGGTATCCATAATCCTAGACCGGGCCTTATCCCGAGCTGATGCTGTGGTCGTCATGGAGAAATGGAGTGCATGAGACTGATTCCTGAATGACCACTGTGATAAACGAGTCCCCACACTGATCCTGCGGGCCAACCTGACCGCCTGCCGGTACCCTACTCACACCTGCAGCTTCTCCACGATGGACGTCCAGCTTCTTCAGCCTCCAGCGCCTAGACTGCAGCTCTGAACAGGAAGTTTGGCCAGATGAAAAATGGTCGTGCCTAACAGAGCATAGTTTCTCTTAAGGTTTTTTTTTCCCTTCACTTCGTCAATTGGTTAAAAAAAAAATTCTCACCACTGTCTTGCTCGGATTGAGACTTGTGGAGTTGTGCTTCGGTGGATTTGCTCTACAGTGATTGAACTTGAAATTTAAAGCAAAACTAAACTAAACTTCAACTCTGAAATCTGGACTTTACTAGAACTATGTTAAGCTGCTTTGACAATCTACATAGTGAAAAGCGCTATATAAATAAACTTGACTTGACATACAGATTACAACACCAATGTTGCCACATCCATAATAATATAATATTTACAAAATTGGAAATATAATTGCAAGTTCAATGCACATTGTTAGTTCAAACATGCTATTAATAACAATAAAACAAACATACCTTACAATGTTTTTATGCTTCAGTTCTTTCAGCAGGCAAATTTCTCGTAAAGCTGAACTTGGAACGCCCTGTAGTAAAAACGAGGATTATATTATGTTTAATATAACTATTATTATTATTATTATTATTCTCATTCCAGCAGCAGCGTCGTCGTCTTTACCTCATCATCATCATCCAGTCGGACTCGTTTGAGGGCCACAATCTCGTGTGTTTCTCTGTTTTTAGCCTTGAAAACGGTACCATATGTGCCTGAAGACAGAGTACAACAGAATAAAACAAAAACCGTGCTTTAGTAGATAAAGACTGTCATTTAAACTGGGTATAACTTATGTACAAATTATTTTAAATAATTGTAATTGTCAACTGACGGTCACGTGGTACACGTTATCTTTCACATCGAACGTCAGTCTATAGGTGCAGACCAATCATTATCGTTTTATGGTTGTTGCTAGAAGGGATACAGCTGCAGTCAGTATTATTTATCAAATTACACATGAATTGTATTTTATTATCGCCTACCCCCAACCCTCACAGTGATGTAAAAACAGTGATTACACATAGAATGATTCATATTATTTTTTAAATGACCCATTAAATTGTATTATCATAACGTTTACCCCCACCTCAACCCTAAACCTAACCCTCACAGTGATGTAAAAATATTATTTTAATTATATTTTGAATATTACTGTTGTACAGTGTCACAAAAATTATGCTATATTGATGTTAGTCTCCGCAGCCGTATCCAATCAAGACTTTACCTCGTTTTATTGTTTTGTTTTTTGATTCACGCCTGAGTTTTTTACTAAATTCAATCCAAATAAATTCATATATTTCATTACACAACACTCGATAAATGATAATTATCGTTCTAAAATGAATATATATCAAATATATCACCATATTCTCTACAGATATCGCCGAAAAACTGTTAATTAAAAATAATACAAAAGCGTTGTTTAGAGGATAAAGATGTTAAATTTAAATGATATAGAAATGTATTTATTTAGTGTGTAGAAATTATGCAAAAATTACTGTCTTGTGATCACGTAATATAAGCTACCTTTCTCATCCAACGTTATTGAGAACCAATCACTGTCGTTTTTTGATTGATTGGTTAGTTTTGTTTGATTTAATGCCACCCAAATATAATTCATACATTTCTATTAGTGTATTTTTTATTACACCACTCTCGGCAAAATGATCATTATCGTTCTGATATGTATATATGACAAATATATGATTATCATATCACCATATTTTACATATATCGCCGAAAAACTGTGAATTAAAATAAAAAAAAAACCGTGGTTTTGAGGATAAAGACTGTTATTTAAATTGTGTAGAAATTATGCAAAAGAATTACAAAAATAATTGTAACTTTTAACTTTGTGATGGTCACGTGGTGTTACCTTTCTCATCAAACGTCAGTGCAGACCAATCACTGTCGTTTTTTGATCGATTGGTTAGTTTTCTTTGATTGAGCGCGACCCAAATCAATTCCTATAAGTATATTTTCATTACACAACTCTAGATAAAATATACGATTATCGTCCTATAAAGTAAATATAACTCATAAGGAGAAAAGCCGCTTTTAAGCCTCCATGCGCCCCCTAGAGGAAAACACACCTTACGTCTCATCATGGCTACCAACATTTGCTGAATCAAAGAAAACCCTGCTAATGTCGCTACAAAGAAATATCAATCGACGTGATAACAAAATCACTTTAAAAGCTCTATTTCTCTCAATAACAACGATAATGTCATTTAGCAGGAGTGTAAGGTGTGCTATTTATTCGATTCAAAGCCAGCTGCATCAAAACGCGCTCGATCTCCACAGATTAGACTTTTAAGCTTAGTTCACAAGCGTATAAAGGCACAAATCCACTGCAGATTGACAGACGTTTGACGTTTTATGACAACAAACCTTCATGATTGTTAATAGTGGATAAATCTCCAATGACTCAGATTCAGACATTCAGGCCAGACAGTGCTTTACTCACCCTCTCCTATCTTCTCCAGCTTCTCATACTTTTGCATGGTTTCAGCCAGTTATTAAAGCGTCCTGGCTGCTCGTTTTTTCTACGAATTAAAAAGCAGGGTTTAAATTGTACCGCTGATTAATGTCGTTTTTTATCAACAAGGGGCGTAGTACGCAACATGAAGAGAGCAGAGCTGCAAGATGGCGACCCGCTGAGACGCGCTTCAAAATAAAAGTACCAAAAATAACTTCTGGTTGAAGAATTAAATCCTTTAAAATGTTGGTATTATTTTTCAACAACACCTAAACTTATTTCTTCTTTTCGTGACGTATTATTTTTCATAATTACGTCTCTTAAAACAAATGTTACAATAAAGTGTCAACATTTCCGACATCCACTCGCGCGTTTACAACACTGTGTCGCATAAGATCTTACATCGTTAAAATATTGGTATTGTGTTGTCTAAAAATTGATATAAACATTTCTAAAAACATGATAAAAATATTAGGAAGAAATGTCAATTAGTAAAAGAATCTAAGCCAAAAATATTATCAAATCTATGCTCGTATTCATTGTTAATGTACATTTAAATAAGTAAATACTTTAGTATAACAATCTCTAAATCTAAATCTCTAAATGACAAAAAAATTATTAGAAAGAAATGTCAATTAGTAAAAAATATATGCTAAAAAAATCTAATAAAAATCTGTTATGAAATATATGCTCTTATTCATTGTTAATTAAAATTAAAATAATCAAACACTTTAGTATAACAATATTACAGGGTATATGCAGGGTCTTAATAAACAACATTTAGGCCTTAAAAAGTCTTAAATTCACTGAAATATTGTCTTGTAGGCCTTAAAGAAAAATTAAGACCTGTTTAAAATGATTTGTTGATGTAAAGTTACCCAATCGATCCAACACACATCCAATCACCAACAATACAGCTCAATAAATCGTTTAGCAAAACTATTTATAACTAATATTATAACAGTCTGTTGTCCATACATTTAGTTTTTAAAGAGTTTGTTTTAAGTTATGTTGAAAAACATTTATGTATACAACTAGGGTCTGCTTGTTTTGACACATTATTTGAAACGTGGCTAAGAAATAACTAATTAGAATTAATTTTTTGATGGGGCAAGTCTTTTTTTTTCTGCTGGGTGATTAAAGAATCCTTAGCGTTTAGCCCTATATAAGTCTGAAATTTCATTCTTCATGGTCTTAAAGAGTCTTAAATTTGACTTGGTGAAACCTGCAGAAACCCTGTATTAACAGTAATAAAAACAATTCTAAATAAAAGAAACTAATATCACTTATTACTTGTTTGTAATCTAAAAATGGAAACAAATGGGAATGCAGAAGAATAAATTTAATTTTATTATACCTTAATTGTCAAGGAAGACAAGCAGATTATCAACACAAGGATATAAACAGATACATTTTTCAAAATAAAATGTACATCTCATCTCACTAAAATCTTTTCATTTAAAAAAGGAAAAGATTCAAATACTTTCAGTCTGGAGTTTGGTGAAATAAAAACACTATTTAAAAACTCTTCACCAACACTGATACTTAACTATGACGATTGTTTCCCCCAAAATTCAATAAGCTACAATCTGACGGAGGACCAAATGAATTTCTGCGTTCAAAAAGATCATTCAAAATGACTTGTAGTGAAATATACTCAGCGGTACAGTATTTTATTTGTGTCCATTAGATCGTTGTCTCTTTATGAGCTCCGCATACAATCCTCCTTTGTTCAGTAATTCCAGATGTGTTCCAGCCTTTGAAAATACATAAACAATAAATTAAAAATTCAGCTTTAAATCACAGAAATAAATTCAATTTTAAAGTACTTTCAATCAGAAAACCGATATTTTATACTGCAATAACATTTCACTATTTTACAGTTTTACTTTACTGTGTAATAAGCTTATTTTTAAAACATAAAAAAAATAAAATTACTGATCCCAAGATCATAAAATTGTTCCACCATGTTTTGGGACATGCTCAGGAGCGCACAATGTAAACCAATGCAAATTGTCACCGAAAAAGCAGACATTTTTATAGTAATACTTTTTGAAAAACACATACTACAAACACTCGGAATAAAATGGACTCATGTGTAGATATTTTTACAAAGGCTCTCTGTGTCTGAAAAGCTGAAAATGTAAATGATAAAGTATCAATGAGCTACCATAACAAATATATGATTCCATATATGATTTTCCTCTTTATTTCTTTGTGTGCGCTTATAGTTTATTGCAAATCAGTGTATATACAGTTGAAGTCAGAATTATTAGCCCTCCTGAATTATTAGCCCCCCTGTATATTTATTTTCCAAATTTCTGTTTAATGGAAAGAAGATTTTCTCAACACATTTCTAAACATAATAGTTTTAATAACTCATTTCTAATAACTGATTTCTTTTATCTTTGCCATGATGACAGTACATCATATTTTACTAGATATTTTTCAAGATACTAGTATTCAGCTTAAAGTGCAACGTAACTAGGTTAATTAGGCAAGTTAGGGTAATTAAGCAAATCATTGTATAACGATGGCTTGTTCTGTAGACAATGGGGAAAAAATATTACTTAAGGCGGCTAATAATATTGACCTTAAAATGGTTTTTAAAAAAATTAAAACTGCTTTTATTGTAGCCGAGATAAAACAAATAAGACTTTCTCCAGAAGAAAAAATATTATAGGAAATACTGTGAAAAATTCCTTGCTCTGTTAAACATCATTTGGGAAATATTTGGAAAAGAAAAAAAAAAAATTCACAGGAGGGCGAATAATTCTTACTTCAACTACAATAAACCTATAGAGATCTATGGGTTCCCCAAATTCCCAGAATGCATTGCTCTGTAATCACACATTCCCTTTGTCTATTAGTAAAGTGTTTCCTGACCTCAACGATGCGTCCATTGCTCATGACGCAGATGAGATCGGCTGCTTGTATAGTGCTGAGCCGGTGGGCGATGATCAGAACGGTGCGTCCTGTTGTGGCTCTGTCCAACGCTTCCTGAACCACATGCTCAGACTCCGCGTCCAGCGCACTCGTGGCCTCGTCCAGGATTAAAATGCTGGGGTTTTTGACCAGCGCTCGAGCGATCGCTATCCGCTGCTTCTGGCCTCCTGAGAGAGTCACTCCACGCTCACCTGGAGAGATGACCACGTTCGAAGAAAAAAACTTGTTGAAATGAGCATTTTTTCCCCCCCAGAAAATCCCCTACAGTTAAACAGTTGAGTTTTATCATTTTTTAGTCCATTCAGCCATTCTCTGGGGTTTTAGCTTAGCAATTTTAGCTTAGCTTAGCATAGATCATTGAATTGGATTAGACCATTAGCATCTCACTCCAAATTAAAAAAAAAAGACAGACAGACAAATGGATTGATAACACATGATAGACAGACAGACAGATGGGTGGATGGATAGAATAGATAGACAGATAGATAGATAGATAGATAGATAGATAGATAGATAGATAGATAGATAGATAGATAGATAGATAGATAGGCAGACAGGGTGTTGATGGATGGATGGATGGACAGAACATGATAGACAGATGAATAGATAGATAGATCATTGAATTGGATTAGACCATTAGCATCTCACTCCAAAAAGTTCTTTTGTTTTTTATAATGATAATTTTCCTATTTAAAGCTCATCTGTAGTTACATAGTGTACTAAGACCGATGGAAAATGAAAAGTTGCTATTTTTTAGACCGATATGGCTAGGAACTAAACTCTCATTCTGACGTAATAATCAAGAAACTTTGCTGCCGTACCATGGTACCAATGATATTACGCACCACTGTTACCTAGTTACCTAGATGGGGATTATCTTCAGGCACTGCGTAATATAATTGCACCTGCTGCAGCCATGGTACAAAATTTTTGGGTGAACTATCCCTTTAAGAAAAAAAAATTATGATTTTTTTTAAAACAGCACTTGCCAATCATTTTAAAAAGTATTTCATTTCCTGATTTTTCTTTTACAGTGCTTACCAACCACAGTGTTGTATCCGTCTGCGAAACCTGTGATGAAATTATGAGCATTGGCTTGTTTTGCAGCAGACACCACCTCAGCGTCTGTGGCACTGGGCTTTCCAAACCTGATATTCTCCATCACTGAGGTACCAAACAAAACAGGCTCCTGCAATCAAGACAACACTGAATTACAATATTCATGCTATATTTCACATACATATATAACGGAGAGAAGATGAAATATTAAAGTGAAGCAATGTGTATATGTATATATGTATTATATAATCACTGATCTTATTCATTTTTCAAAACTCTTTTGAATTTAATTTAAGAGAGAGAGAGAGAGAGAGAGAGAGAGAGGAATATATGTACCTGACTGATAAACCCGATGACGTGTCCTCTTAACCAAGACGGGTCCAGTGTTCTGATGTCCAGCCCATCCAGCATCACCACTCCACTGCTGGGGTCATAAAAGCGCTCCAATAAAGCGGCCACTGTAGATTTACCTGGATATATAGAGGGAAGAAATGAATAATATGATCATACGTTTAATTTTATATTCATTTGTGATTGGTGGTGTGACAGTAGACTGACAGATCGAACAAATAAAGGAATTCTAGATAGATGGATGAATGGATGGATAGAACAAGATGGATGGATGGATGGAACAAGATAGACAGACAGACAGACAGAGAGATGGATGGATGAATGTATGGATAGAACAAGATGGATGGATGGATAGAACGAGATAGACAGATGGTTGGTTGAACGGACAAATGGAACAAGATGAATGGATGAATAGAACAAGATAGATGGATGGAACAAAAATAGACAGACAGACAGAGAGATGGATGGACGGAACAAGATAGACAGACTGTTGGTCTGTCGGTCGGTCGAACGGACAGATAGATGGAACAAGATGGGTGGACGGACGGACAGATAGATAGATGAATGAAATGAGATGGATGGATGGATAGAACGAGATGGATAGATGGATGAATGGATAGATAGATGTATGGATGGATGGAACGAGATAGACAGACAGAGAGATGGATGGATAGAACAAGATGGATGGATGGAACGAGATAGATGGTTGGTCAAACGGACGGATGGATGAATAGAACAAGATAGATGAATGGAACAAAATAGACAGACAGACAGAGAGATGGATGGATGGATGGATTGAACGAGATAGACAGACAGTTGGTCGGTTAGTCGAACGGACGGATGGAACAAGATGGACGGACAGATAGACAGACAGACAGACAGACGGTCGGATGGATGGATGGATGGATGGATAAAATGAGATGGATGGATGGATAAAATTATATAGATGGATGGATGGATGGATGGATAGAAAACGAGATGGATGGATGAATGGATAGACAGATAGACGGACAGACAGACAGATGGATGGCTGAATAGATAGACAGACAGACAGATAGATAAATAGACTACCTCCTCCTGACTCTCCAACAATAGCCACAGTTTTGCAGGGAGGCAGAGTCAGGCTGAAGTGTTTCAGGATCTGGTTTGCTGGTCTTGTTGGGTAACTGAGGAGCAAGCAGGAATACACATCACATAACCAAGAAGCAGCATTTAAGAGCAAACGCAGCTCTGTTTGCGGAAGATAAATACCTGAAGTTGATCTTCACAAAGTCAACTCTGCCCATCAGAGAGTCTAGAGGGATCCGTCCTCCTCTAGTGAGAGGAACAGAGGGATCCAGAGCCAAATACTCAAACACTCGAGCCCCGGCACTCATCCCACGAACCATCTGACAACACAAGACACCAAACGTCAGGTTGTACTGAATACAGATTGATAACAGAATACACAGTTTATCAATCAATTTAAGGGTTTAAGTCTAGATGGGATACTGCTGCGGAAACGCACATCCATATAGCATCATTTTTGTGACACTGTACAACAATAATTTATATTTTTACATTACTGTGATGGTTGGGTTTAGGGTTGGGGTGGGGTAGATGTTAATAAAATACAATTTATTAGGTAATTTAATAAATAACATAAATAATACTCTGTATAATTACTGTTTTTACATTACTGTGATGGTTGGGTATCTCATCTAGCAACAACCCAATTTAAGGAGCCTTTTCATATTTCCGGGTTTCTCACCAAAGGAAGTCGTCATAGTTGATAAACTTAGAGCGCAGTGAATGGGAGATTACAACAAATAGATTTTTTACAATCCTATTTGCTCAAATAACAATGTTATCAAGACTTTCGGGAAAAGGGAAAAAAAAAAAAATAATAATAACAAATAAAATAAAATCGCGTGAGACTGATAATGGCAGCCAGGAGAGAGAAAAACCAGAGAACAAACATGCAAAAATTATATAATATAAAGTATAGCTTTATAAATGTACATACTTTTAAAAATAATCTAAGTATTAAAAACTTTCAAGGATTTAAGATGCTGATAAATGCCCATTAAATGCATCATAACTGGCTTATGAAAAGGGTATATATATGGTATAATAACATTCCTACAAATTTTCAAACAAAAACAATGTCATTCATTCATTCATTTTCTTTTCGGCTTAGTCCCTTTATTAATCTGGGGTCGCCACAGCAGAATGAACCGCCAACTTATCCAGCATATGTTTTATGCAGCGGATGCCCTTCCAGCTGCAACCCATCACTGGAAACATCCATACACACTCATTCACACTCATACACTACGGACAATTTAGCTTACCCAATTCACCTATACCACGTTTTTGGACTCGTGTGGGAAACCGGAGCACCCGGAGGAAACCCACGCCAACACGGGGAGAACATGCAAACTCCACACAGAAATGCCAACTGACACAGCCAAGGCTCGAACCAGCGACCTTCTTGATGTAAGGTGATTGTGCTACCCACTGCGCCACCGTGCTGCCCCCAATGTCATTCAGAACTTCTTTATTTTTCAGAAAACCTCAACTGGTCAGAATAACTAATAACCAAATATTGATTTCATAAAACACTGGTACTGCACCTAAATATCTATATTAACATGTCTGGAAACATGGCTCCTTTCGGTTATTTATTTTTTATATATCGCTGTAAATGGGGGCAGCACGGTGGCACAGTGGGTAGCGCTGTCGCCTCACAGCAAGAAGGTCACTGGTTCGAGCCTCGGCTGGGTCAGTTGGCATTTCTGTGTGGAGTCTGCATGTTCTCCCCATGTCTGCGTGGGTTTCCTCCGGGTGCTCCGGTTTCCCCCACAAGTCCAAAGACATGCGCTATAGGTTAATTGGGTAGGCTAAATTGACCGTAGTGTATGTGTGTGAATGAGAGTGTATGGGTGTTTCCCAGTATTGGGTTGCGGCCGGAAGGGCATCCGCTGCGTAAAACATATGCTGGATAAGTTGGCGGTTTATTCTGCTGTGGCGACCCCAGATTAATAAAGTGACTAAGCCGAAAAGAAAATGATGAAATTTTATTTTAAATGTGGAAGAAATGTCATTGTAGTTATTAGAATAAAACAAAAATGACATTTTACACAAACACATCAATATAAATCCTGAGAAACTGAGAATATTCAAGTGGTATTTTTATATGTACATTTATACGGGAAAAAATGTTTCACTCACCTGTCCAAACAGAATTGAAATGCTGGCAAGAGATCTACAGGGAGGAAAATGTGAAGTGATTCTATTACTTAACATGTTTTCAGCATGATTTAACATCGTAGACTTTTCTGCAGGTTCAGTAGGATGTTTATGCAGGAAAACGTTTTAATTAAAGGGATAGTTCACCCAAAAATGAAAATTCTGTCATCATTTACTCTCCCTTCACTTATTCCAAACCTTAATGAGTTTCTTTCTTCGGATAAACACAAAAGAAGATATTTTGAATAATGCTGAAAACCTGTAACCACTGACTTCAATAGTATTTGTTTTTCCTACTATGGAAGTCAATGGTTACAGGTTTCTAACATTCTTCAAAATATCTTCTTTTGTGTTCAACAGAAGAAAGAAACTCATTAAGGTTTGAAACCACCAAATTAAAGTACATTTTATTTTTTGGGCGAACTATCCCTTTAAGTCTCCTCATTTCATTCTCACCTCTGCACTGTTTGCGAGGCGACCAAAAATGACATCAGATCGCCGGGTGACATGTCATCACGGGCCATCAAAGACCCACCGGCAAAAATGGTGCCCAGAACAATACCTGTTGCAGAACAAAATAAAATACATAACAATACGTTTACTTTGTGTGCTTATCCGTTTGTTAAGTGTGACGTCACACAAAGCGGCTACCGGGTCCAAGCACTCTATCAAACTGTATGGGGAGGCTCATCAAATGGTAATAATAAACGTTTACAAACTGCTGTAATACTTTTGAAAATCACGATCGCAATATACAGCGATGAAAATAAGTATTGAACGCGTCATGTTTTTTCCTGGGAATAATATTTCTAAAGGAGCTGTTGACATGGAATTGAACCAGATTTTGGTAAAAACCCAAACAATACAAACATAAAAATAAAACAAAAGAAAAAAAATCTGAGAAATGAGTTCTGTGTAATAACAATGGAATGACACAAGGAGAAAGTACTGAACTACTGAAACGTATTTAATTCTTTATATAAAGGCTTTTTGGTGATGGTAGCATAAAGACGCCTCTCATATGGAGAATGAAGTCACATACATTGCTCAGGTGTGAGTTTTTCTTCAACAGAGTGTAAAAATCTTGATGGTTCTGTGGGTCTCGTCTATCAAATCTGATCTTTAATTTGTATTTTATATTGGATTCAGGTCAGGTGATTGGCTGGGCCATTCCACAGCTTGATTTTCTTTCTCTGAAAGCATTTGAGAGTTTCCTTGGCTGTGTTTTGGATCATTGTCTTGCTGAAATGTCGACTCTGGTTTCATCTTCATCATCCTGCTAATGTAGATGTTGGACTGAAGCAGCAAATATTAATTTACAATGAGGAAGGGCAGAGGGTTGCTGAAGAACTACTGAGAGATTTCAGCTGCTGTCTGGGCTTTCACTGCCTTTCTACAGCTCCCTTTTTTCATGTGTTCAATACTTTTTCCCTGTGTCATTTCATTTTATTACACATAACTTAATTTGTAAACTAATAAGATTTGTTTTCTTTTCATATATGGATTTCTTTGGTTGTTGTCAACATCCACGGAAAATTTCAAGTCAACGGCACCTTTAGAAATATGTTTTCGAGAAAAATGGTGATGCGTTCAATACTTATTTTCCCCGCTGTATATATCCATGCCTAATATCAGATGGCCAGAAAGAGATACAGTTTTTTATATATTGTTAAATATTGGTGTCTGTGATGCAGCATGTCCAGAGACTGGCATGTACACCATGATTTTTTATAAAATTCACTTTAATAGGACTAAAAAGTGGTCATAAAAAAACATTTTCTCAATTCAAATAAGTAGCGGCCTAGACCCAGAAACAGTATTTCCATACGTCACGACTTAACTTAAATGTGAATCAGTAAAATTGCATCATTATAAAGACTATAGAACAGTGTTTCTCAACCACGTTCCAGGAGGACCACCAACACTGCATGTTTTGGATGTCTCGTTTGTCTGTCACACCCAAAACAGGTCTTTCAGTCTCTGCTAATTAGCTGATGATCTGAATCAGGTGTGTTTGGTTAAGGAGACATGGAAAATGTGCAGAGCTGGTGGTCCTCCGGGAACGTGGTTGAGAAACACTGCTATAGAATACACAAGACATGTCACTCGTATAGTTTTGAATGGGGAAAAGTGTAACGGTCAATATGGCGAATGAAGCTCCGCCTACTAGTACAGGAGCCAATCATCGATAGTTATAGACTGACGTTTCTCTGGGGGAAAAGCTCGGAACAGACGTGTGATTTTACGACAGTTGGGTGGCCAACAAACGCACTGGAATCTCAGCGAATACTTGCTTCACAGACATGAGAAATATATCTACATTAAGCTTGAAATCTGTGCTTTTAAATGAACCAAGTTAAACGAATGCGAGGTACAGTCCATTCTGTCAAACGCACATCACATGACAGCAATTACTCAAACGCCCACAAACTTGTAAACAAAGAGTTGCTGTCATTTCTGGAGGAGATTCGCCACCAAGACCAAGTTGTGGATTACTTCAGAAGAGCAGTGTGATCTGACGATCATTATCCAGAGGATGATAACCTGTAGAACAGCCATGAGGTTGGTGTCGTGATCTCCTTCCTTTCCAGTGTGCATGCGCATTAGCTCAGGCAACCTGAAAATATTGCCGATTTTGTATTGCCGATTTTGTTTGATTCTGACATTTAGAAACGAAACTTATGAGACGATTGTTGTTTAATTTTATTGGTGATTCCAAATATGTAATGTAATCATAAAGCTTGGCATACTGCCCGAGAGGCGTTTCAAAGATGGCCGCCGAGTGAAATGACTTGCCTTAAAGAGACTTTGATCATTACTCACAGTTTAGGACAATATTAGACAAGCCCTGAAATACAGCAATGCCTGTGCCCAGTGTTTCATTCATAGCAGCTGATTTCTGGACCTCAGCAGCATACATCCTGAGCAAGGAGGAGGAGGACATCAGAACTGTTTTAAGCGTGCATGTTCTGATTATTTTTAATTTCCTGAAAATATCAACACCTTATACAACATCTTTTGTAGGTTTAATCTGATGCACCAAATTAATAATTAATTAAATAATAAATAAATAAATAAATAATTACAAAATTATTTCAAATTATTTCTAATGCATTTTTAGCGACAAAAACTGTTGTTTTTGTTACTGTAAAAATCACTTAAGCAGATATTTCCCTCAAAGTCAACACAAAAAAAAGTCCTCTTACTCTAGTTCTCGGTCCTCCATAGCAAACGCTCTCACTGTCCGCACATTACCAAGAGCCTCATCGGCCACTCCTGTAGCTTTAGCAACCTAAAGAGAAGAAAGAGAGACACTTTTCATACAAATAGGAATAAAAGTGGTGTCTTCTGTCCTGCTTCAGGGTTTGTTACCTGCTCCTGTGCTTTCCGGGAGAGTTTACGGAGAAAAGAGCCGATGAGAGCACCAGCCCCAACCAGACACGGCAGAACCACCACAGTCAGACCCGTGAGTTTGGGAGAGATGAAGTACAGCGAGACGAAACAGCCCACCGTCTGTGTGGCACTGCGCAAACCCTGAAAAACAGCATTACGTTTAAGTTTAAAAGATTTGAATCCCCTTCATTCTGACATGTGTGGGGCTTTACAAGTAAAGTTGAGAGCAAAATTATTAGCGCTCCTGTGCAATATTTTTTTCATTCTCAAATCTTTATCAGATTAAGGACATTTTCAAAGTATTTCCTATAATATTTTTTCTTCAGGAGAAAGTCTTCTTTGTTTTATTTCAGCTGCAATAAAAGCAGTTTTTAATTCTTTTAAAAGAGAACTACCTCTTTAAATGAGTAAGCTTTACCTTCTTGATTACAGAAAATGGTTTCTTACTTGTGTAAGTCAGCCGCTTCTGGCACTTGGAGAATTAAAAATATCCACACATGTACAGGCAACACAAAATTAATACCTATTGGCTAAGTTGAAGTCTTAGAAACTCAATTAGGCTGTGGATTAATGGTTTAAATAATGTTCACTTTCTTCCACATATGATTTTGCTTCACAAAACCTCAATTTATTGCCAGGAGTTACTGGTATTAATTAATTTAGTTTCGCCTGAATGCATTTTTTTCACTCTTAAAGTGATGTTGATTTTCATTTTATGACTCACCAAGGACCACAATTTCATCTAAAAACCTTCTTTATTGTTCTACTGAAGAAACAAACATCATTAAATCTTCATTTTAGTGAACCTTCTCATTAATAGTGATGGAAAATATAAATATTCCATGCATACATACATACAAACTGATGCCTGAAACGTCTTACCTGAGAAATAACCAGCTTAAAAGAAGATTTAAACTCCTGGATGTCCGACGTCAAGCGATTGACCAGCTGACCGGTCTTGTTTGCATCGAAAAATGCTATGTCTTGTCTGTAGCGGGACATTTAGACAGACAGTTTTCTGAATTTCCGACATACTCTGTAAAAAACGTAGCCTTCATTTCCTAAAAAACAGTAGTACAAACCGAAGTAAGGATGTGAAGAGAGTCGTCCTCATGTCTGCAGCCACCCGTTCTCCAACTCTAGACAGAAGAATGATGTAGCCACTGGTCAACAGACCCTTAAAGATAAAAATAAAATGAATAAAAAGCATAAGACACTTCCTGTTCACAAAGGCTTAATTTAATTGATAAAAAATTCATCAAAAAACAGTAATACAGTGAAATCTTATTTATTATTATTATTATTACGTTTTTTTAATTTATTATTATTATTAATAATAATATAAGTGTTTTTGAATACATTTTTGCAAATGTCATTTAATCCTGTGATTTTGTGATTGCAGAATTTTCAGCATTATTACTACTCCAGCATTCAGTGTCTCATAATATTTCAGGAATCATTCTATTTTGATGATTAGCTTATTAAAGTCATAGTTCACCCCAAAATGAAAATGCACAGTTAGAGAAAAACTTTACTCACCCTTAGACCATTGAAGATAAATGAGCGTTCTAGATGAATGCATTTAATAAATTTCATCCTTTCACATCACCATAAATACCTCTTGTTTAAAATATAATGACCATCAGCTTTCCAGTAGAAAATTTAAGATTTTTAGCTTGGTAATTCATATAATGTCAGCCAATTGGTTATTGGTTTGTTTGTTTGTGTTTATTTTTAATCTATTAAAAAAATGGTAAGCATTGACAGCCACTATATGAATCGTGAATCAACCAAAAGTAGACGAAAAAAAAAGCCCATTTATTTTGGCATATTATCATTATTATTATCAAAATTGAAACCTGTGCTGCTTAATATTTTTAAATCAACACTTGAAAATAACAGGATTAATATGAAAAGCAGAAATGTAAGGTTTTTGAATGTAATTACTGCTACTTTGAGCATTTTAATCTTATTTATTTTAAAATACCATTTGAGTGTGATTTAACGTACTTGTAAAGCGTACAGTCCGAGCAGCTTGGCGGCGGGAGCTTGAATATCTCTCATGTAATGACCTGCTTGTTCTCTCATGTGGCGAGCGACAACATTCACCAGATCCCCCAACATCAGAGGAATCTGAATATTAAGAGCTGCTGCTCCAAACGCAAGCTGAAAGAAGACACAACAGACGTCCAATGGAGTCATTCATTCATTTTCTTTTCGGCTTAGTCCCTTTATTAATCTGGGGTCGCCACAGCGGGATGAACCGCCAACTTATCCAGCATATGTTTTACGCAGCGGATGCCCTTCCAGCCACAACCCATCTCTGGGAAACATCCATACACACCCATTCACACACATACACTACGGACAATTTTTTAGTTTTACCCAATTCACCTATACCGCATGTCTTTGGACTTGTGGGGGAAACCGGAGCACCCGGAGGAAACCCACGCGAACACGGGGAGAACATGCAAACTCCACACAGAAATGCCAACTGACCCAGCCGAGGCTCAAACCAGCGACCTTCTTGCTGTGAGGCGAACGTGCTACCCACTGCGCCACCGCGTCGCCCTGGAGTCCAATGTCCAAAAAGTAATTAAAAATGTGTGTATTTTTAAAGCAAAACACATGAAATGATGTAAATAATGCCATAGGTTTTGGAGAAATTACATTTTAGGCTGCAATGTAATATGAAAAAAATGTCCCTGCTAAATTCTGGAAGGACTATATAAATGGTGGCATGAAATACTGAGGGAAAAAAATATATATACACATTCAATATTTTTTTCATAATAAAAAGTAGGGATGAATCGACACCACTTTTTTACAAACCAATACAAGTACAAGTATTTTAATTTGTGTACTTGCTGATACCGAGTACCGATTCCGATACTTCTTAGATTTGTTTTCAATGAAAGTGCAAATACTTTGAAAGGAGGTTATATTTTTTGCCTGTAGCAAGGATGAACACAAAAATCCTTAACAGAAGGCTATTCCAAGCCAAAAATATACACACATTGTTGATAACCCTGTAAATCAATTTCCGATTAAGCATGGACATTTAAAGGATAAGTTATCCTTGCGCTGACATGCGTCCATGACTTCACACATTACATAATCATAAAGTGTGTGCAGTTTAATAATAAATAATAATAATTCCTTACATTTATATAGCTTTTTCTAGACACTCAAAGCGCTCTACACATTGGGGGGAATCTCCTCATCCACCACCAGTGTGCAGCATCCACCTGGATGACGCGACGGCAGCCATATTGCGCCAGACCGCACACCACACACCAGCTGATTGGTGGAGAGGAGACAGATGAAGCCAATTATGATATGGGGATGGTTAGGAGGCCATGATGGACAGAGGCCAGTGGGCAAATTTGGCCAGGATGCCGGGGTTAAACCCCTACTCTTTTTCAAAGGACATCCTGGGATTTTTAACGACCACAGAGAGTCAGGACCTCGGTTTAACGTCTCATCCGAAAGACGGCGCTCACTGAGCAGTAATCTGAGTGGTTTGTTCTGTAGACAATAAAACAAATATTGCTTAAGGGGGCTAATAATATTGACCTTAAAATGGCTTTAAAAAATTAAAAACAGCTTTTATTCTAGCCGAAATAAACAAATAAGACTTTCTCCAGAAGAAAAAATATTATAGGAAATACTGTGAAAAATTCCTTGCTCTGTTAAACATCACTTGGGAAATATTTGAAAAAGAAAAAACAATTCACAGGAGGGCTATTTATTTACTTACCAGAATGGCTCCCATTAGAGAAAAAAGCTGTGGCCGAACAAACTCCCACAGAACAGCCCAGCTGAACTCGGGAATCTTTTCTTTCACCTGAATCTCCAGCGGGACATTATTATTATTCACATCAGCTTCACAGTGAGCTGAAGAACCGAGCAAACGTGCCGTCACTGTCAAAGCAGCAGGTCCGAGGATGAATTTGAGAGAGATGTTGTGTGGTCTGGGCTGCTGTCTGGATGTCGAACGCAGGAGTTTTTGAGCTTGTCTCCATACGCGGAGCACAGGAGCGCCGACTGTCAACTGTGTGGATGAGCTTTGAGTGCTGCTCCATGGTGCTGAATGCTTTCCACGCCTGTATTACATGAGATAAAGGAAAAATACTGTGATGAATACTAAATGATCACCAAAACAATACTGTTGTGAAATAGTTTATAGCTTAATATATACAGCTGAAGTCAAAATTATTTGCCCTCCTGTGATTTTTTTGTTCTTTTTCAAATATTTCCCAAGTGATGTTTAACAGAGCAAGGAATTTTTCACAGTACTTTCTATAATGTTTTTTCTTCTGGAGAAAGTCTTATTTGTTTTATTTCGGCTAGAATAAAAGCAGTTTTAATTTTTTTGAAACCATTTTAAGGTCAAAATTATTAGCCCCCTTAAACAATATTTGTTTTATTGTCTACAGAACAAACCATTGTTATACATTGACTTGCCTAATTACCCTTACTTGCCTAATTAACCTAGTTAAGCCTTTAAACGTCACTTTAAGCTGAGTACTAGTATCTTGAAAAATATCTAGTAAAATATTATGTGCTGTCATCATGGCAAAGATAAAAGAAATCAGTCATTAGAAATGAGTTATTAAAACTATTATGTTTACAAATGTGTGTGAAAAAATCTTCTTTCCGTTAAACAGAAATTGGGGAAAAAAATATACAGGAGGGCTAATAATTCTGACTTCAACTGTTTGTTTTCTATTTGAATATTCAGCAACATTATGCCAGTCTTGAGTGTCACATCTCAGCTTACAGGGAATGTTCTCGTAACTTTGGCTAACGTTCTCTGCAGGTTGTCTCAAAGTTATGCATAATGTTTGTAGAATGTTTCCTTCACGTTATCTGCAATTAATAAACGTTCTAAAAACGTTAGCAAAAAAAAAACCCATTATCATTGAGGTTGTTAGAGGAACGTTTTAAAAATGTTAGCATTAGAAAAGTTACCATTAAGTTGTTAATCAAACGTTCTAAAAATGTTAGGATACAAACGTTATCCTTGTGTTGTTTGTAGATTGTTTTAAAAACGTTGCCATTGTGTTGTTAATGGAACATTCTAAAAACGTTAGGATACAAACGTTAACATTGT
>CAIGQV010000641.1:4529984-4548600 GCA_903798115.1 Danio jaintianensis | reverse complement strand
TTTTAAAAATGTTAGCATTAGTTACATTACAAGTTCCATTAATTAGTTAAAATCGGTTTTAGTTTGCAGTGTAAGGAAAATCCTTCAGAAAGCATTATAATATTACAATTACCTACCTTATTATTAATTGTGGCATAGTGCTTGGTGCTATTGCTAAGTGCATAACATGTATACATCAAAAGTTGAATAAATAATCTTTCCATTAATGATTGAAGTAAATTTGATTTTACATTCGCATACAGACTTTTGTGTTCAATGATAGTAAAGGAGAATTTAATACAGATTAATTATAATGACGTACTGTTATGAGCACAACTTGAGAACTTGTTTACCACACTCCCTATATTGTTTACCATGCTACTTTAAATATTTGGTCTGAAATTGCATGCAAGTATGACTTCAAAACAACATTAGCACGATTTAATTGACTGAACTGAACAACGTTGTACTTTGATAGTCATTTGGTGGCTAATATGATTTCCCTATTTATAATTGGCAAAGAATGTTTTCTGAAATGATATTAAGAAGTGTGAATGTGCGAATATAACCAAATATAAACCAACTTTACCAGAGTACATGAATGTATAGTTTGTTGGGATAGGATAATATTTGGACGAGAAACAACTGTTTGAAATCTGAAGGTTAAAAAACAACAACAACTAATCTAAATATTGAGAAAATCTAGTTTAAAGTTGTCCAAATTAGGTGTTTTACAATGCACATTATCATTACAAAAATACATTTTAATATATTAATTACAAATTGTGTAAATAATAATTCATGGATCTTGGTCTTTACTTAATATTCTAATCATTTTTGGCACAAAATGAAAATATTAATTGTTTAAAAGAAAAAAAATTATTATTATAATTGTTCCTCATTCAATGCATATTTGGCTACTCGCAAAAACATACGTGTGCAACATAAGACTTTGTGATTTTGATTGTCGAGGGTCACATACAACAAATGTGTAAATATAAACATTTAAACAAATGATATACACATTTACATAAAAAATTGCATTATATTTTAAATGCTTGGCGGTATATTCTGCTTAACGTTCAGAATACTGTGACTACTTTTCTGCTATTATATATATTTATTTTTATATTATAGTCATAAATCACATTTTACATGAATAAATAACACTCCTTACTTGATTACATATACGAGATTAGCTGTATTTATATGCAACAGACAAATTAAATCTTAATACCTCTAACCAGTTCAACGTGGAAATGTTTCGACAGTTAATTCAATGCCAGAATAACAAATATAAAGCGATACTAAATGTACCTATTGAGGTGTTGGAAGAGGAAATCTCTTGTTTTGTGGGAGCTCAGAAGTCGATCTGAAGTGACAGTTCCGCGAGTCAATCGACTGCAACGTGCAAAATGAAGCATGTTCAAGAAGTGTTTTGAAATGACGGAGTGATGAAAACAAGAAAGATTGTTCAGCAGACTACATGCATTCAAGGATTAACATGTACGCCGCCATGTTTACGCAATACAAACGTGCCCCAACACGTCACAGGCTGAGTAAAAATACGTTCGTTTTTTATTCTATGGTTTTATTCAGTTTTTATATTCGCATAAATTATGCAGATTGTATAATGGAAATTATTTTCAGTACAAATTAAAACATTTATTTTTGTTTTGAATTTTCTACTTTGCTCAAAAATGGAATTCCGAATTTAGTTTAATACATATTTTAATATTGTTTCTTAATAAAAAAAAAAAAATGCAAATATATAATATATTTAAAAAATAAAAAAATAAAAAATTATATATATATATATTATTTCTTTAAAAGCGTCGTTGGATTTTCTAAAAACGTTTTATATTAGTTTTTCTTAAATTCATTTGTCACTGAGTACAAGGACAATAACCATACTATATATAACTAGATATTATCACCACAACAATGTAAAGACATTAAATTAAAAATTAATAAATGAAGATATTTATTATTGGTTACTTACTTAGGGAAGGTTTACAGTTTGAATATTTGCATTGTAAACATAAAATATGCATATCAAAAGTTTTTAATTAATAACAACACAGTTATTATATATATTAACAATGCTTGAATGAACAATAACAGAAAGGCATTAGGAGTTGAAGTTCTCAAAATATGAAACCAAAATCCTCTAATGATGAACATAAATATCTTGGTTTTTGACTTTTAATTTCTCTTCATGTCTTCAAATATATCCCAAATTCTTCTTCAAACACCACTAGTCTTGGGGGAATTTTGAAAAATGTACATTTATGAATATAACATTTCTATAATATCAACAAATTTCTCAATATATAAGATATCTTTTTATCCTCAAGTATTAAGCCAAACTTAATTATTTCCCATGAGAATAAAAGTCTTACAGATATTTTCTGTTGTATCCAAACGAATACTTCGTCCCAAAATGTTTGTACCAAATTACATTGGAAAAACACGTTCAATTGTTTCGATATCTAAATTACAAAACTGTCATACATTTGAGTCATCAATATTTTGCAGTCAGTTATTTTATATTGCGTGTTAAAAAAAAATCTATTTAAAAAAAAAATCAACATACAGAAAATAAAAGTCTCTCGGAAGTGACGCTCTAGAAACCAAAGTGACGACAGGCGATGTTTGTTGTCATATCTGTTTTTGTTGTGAAGAGCAAAGGCGAGGACCATCTGTGCTCGGATGGTGAGACTCATTTTACGTATTTTAATCCAATCCCTTTTTAATATCAATATTTCCAATACCGAAATCTCAACTAGAAGATAATTAGCGATGTGAGCAAATACTCAGCAGTTTTGTCAGGATGAGGTTAATGTGTAACAGTCATCTAAACCGCTTCTGTTTGCAGACAAATCGTAAAAATGATTTATCAGTAATATGTTAGGTTGATATTAATAACGTTAATATTTACACGTCGTCGTAATTTGTGATGATAACGTGTCTTTGTCTCGTAATCAATAATCACGCCTGTCCTCGACTTAACTGTTCATAAACTGACCGTGTGATTTGATCAGAAAATACGCTAAAACTGTGTCTTGTGTGGACCGTGAAGTTGGTCAGTTGAGCCAGTTTATTTGCATGTGGTGTAATGTGATTTATTTGTCGTATTTGAGCTCTAATGTGACAGTATATCTGTTCAGGATCTATGGTGAACATTATAGAGAGGTAGAATGTAAAACACGATGGCTGGCTTTGAGACGTACCAGGAGTATCAGCGGATTGAAGATTACGATGAAGACTCACCTCCAGGAGAGGAAGATTTACTCATCCACGTGCCAGAGGGCAGAGGAGGTCATTATGGTTTGCTTTTACATCATACAGCTATAGAATACACACACACGCACGCACACACACACACACAGTGGGTACGGAAAGTAGTCAGACCCCCTTAAATTTTTTTCACTCTTTGGTATATTGCAGTTAATTTTTTTCCTCAGTGTACACACAGCACCCCATATTGACAGAAAAAACAGAATTGTTGTCATTTTTGCAGATAAAAGAGAGACTAAAATATCACATGGTCCTAAGTATTCAGACCCTTTGCTCAGTATTTAGTAGAAGCACCCTTTTGATCTAATACAGCCATGAGTCTTTTTGGGAAAGATGCAACAAGTTTTTCACACCTGGATTTAGGGATCCTCTGCCATTCCTCCTTGCAGATCCTCTCCAGTTCTGTTTGGTTGGATGGTAAATGTTGGTGGACAGCCACTTTTAGGTCTCTCCAGAGATGCTCAATTGGGTTTAACAGGGCTCTGGCTGGGCCATCCAAGAACAGTCACAAAGTTGTTGTGAAGCCACTCCTGCTTTATTTTAGCTGTGTGCTTAGGGACATTGTCTTGTTGGAAGGTAAACCTTCGGCCCAGTCTGAGGTCCTAAGCACTCTGGAGACTCTGGGACTGTATTGGACAGGTGATAAGCAGTGCCTGGTTTTCTCCACACATACCGCTTAGAATTAAGGCCAAAAAGTTCTATCTTGGTCTCATCAGACCAGAGAATCTTATTTCTCACCATCTTGGAGTCCTTCAGGCGGGCTTTCATGTGTCTTGCACTGAGGAGAGGCTTCCGCCGGGCAACTCTGCCATAAAGCCCCGACTGGTGGAGGGCTGCAGTGATGGTTGACTTTCTACAGCTTTCTCCCATCTCCCGACTGCATTTCTGGAGCTCAGCCACAGTGATCTTTGGGTTCTTCTTTACCTCTCTCACCAAGGCTCTTCTCCCCGATAGCTCAGTTTGGCCAGACGGCCAGCTCTTGGAAGGGTTCTGGCCATCCCAAACGTCTTTCATTTAAGGATTATGGAGGTCACTGTGCTCCAAGGAATCTTAGATGTAGCAGAATTTTTTTGTAACCTTGGCCACTTTTGTGCCTTGTCACAATTCTGTCTCTGAGCTCTTCAGGCAGTTCCTTCGACCTCATGATTCTCATTTGCTCTGACATGCATTGTGAGCTGTAAGGTCTTATATAGACAGGTGTGTGGTTTTCCTAATCAAGTCCAATCAGTATAATCAAACACAGCTGGACTCAAATGAAGGTGTAGAACCATCTCAAGGATGAGCAGAAGAAATGAACAGCAGAGTTAAATATGTGTCACAGCAAAGGGTCTGAATACTTAGGACCATGTGAAATTTCAGTTTTTCTTTTTTAATAAATCTGCAAAAATGTCAACAATTCTGTGTTTTTCTGTCAATATGGGGTGCTATGTGTACATTGAGGAAAAAAAATGAACTTGATTTTAGCAAATGGCTGCAATATAACAAAGAGTGAGAAATTTAAGGGGGTCTGAATACTTTCTGTACCTACACGGTAACAAACATGAAATAATACTCTGTAATTAATGTATTGTTCATATTAACCCATAGTGCATAAATTAATTTTAACATTCATGGATTTGGATTTTAATTACGCCCTAGTGAATTGTAAAGTGTGGCTGAAATTTCATTATTGGTTGACAGAGTGAAACAAGAATCATGTTTAAATTGTAAATCCAAAGGAAATGAGATTTTGGAGTAGTTTCCTATAGCTGTAAAGTATAAAAATAATAGTGTGCATCATTTCCTATATAAATCATAGTTTCTGATTAACATTGTCTTTGTTGCTTTTCAGACCCATGGCATCATATCAAGAACCTTGACAATTTCTTCACAAGAATATCCTTTGAAAAAAACATAAAATCATATGCAATATAATGTCAAAAAAGAAAAGGGTTTTTTGAGCATTAAAACAAAAGTGTGATTCAGCGTTTTATATATGTTTTTAGTTTTCCTTTAATTGCAGTAATACATATTTTAGAATGTGTCCTTTTTATTATTATTTAAGCAAAAATAATGACAACAGTGATTTACAGAATTCAATTCAATTCATCTTTATTTCTATAGCGCTTTTACAATGTAGATTGTGTCAAAGCAGCTTCACATAGAAGAGTGCAGTGAATTGAAACAGTGTCAGTCCAGTTTTCAGAGTTTAAGTTCAGTTTAGTTCAGTTCAGTGTGGTTTAATTTTCACTGCTTAAAGTCCAAACACTGAAGAGCAAATCCATCGTTGCGCAGCTCTACAGGTCCCGAACCATGCAAGCCAGTGGCGACAGCGGCGAGGAACGAACTTCACCACAAGATCGAAATTAAATTCCAGTCAGTCCAACATTAGATACGAAAAAAAATATTATAAAAAAAAAATGTGTATATAAATGATTCTTGTTCTTAATATGCCTGAAAAAATATAATAAATAAATAAATATAGAATTAATATATAATTATTATTAATATGCCTGAAAAAAGAATTATACATACACTTTTTTTCAGGCATATTAAGAACAAGAAAATGAAAGGTTCACAGTAAAGTCCCAAAATTTTAATTAATTAATTGCCATTTTAAATCTTTATACTTTATACCTCAAAAAATAATTTTGATAAAAACAGGTCAGAAAAAGTATGTTGGCTAAATTTGACATTTTATTTTGTCATTTGTGATCATTCATTCCTTCATTCATTTTCCTTCGGCTTAGTCCCTTTATTCACCACAGCGGAATGAACCGCCAACTTATCCAGCATATGTTTTACACAGCGGATGCCCTTCCAGCTGCAACCCAGTACTGGGAAACATCCATACACACTCATTCACACACATACACTACGGCCAATTTAGTTTATTCAATTCACCTATAGTGCATGTGTTTGGACTGTGGGGGAAACTGGAGCACCCGGAGGAAACCCACGCGAACACGGGGAGAACATGCAAACTCTGTACTGAAATACCAACTGACCCAGATGGGACTCGAACCAGCGACCTTCTTGCTGTGAGGCGACAGTGCTAACCACTGAGCCACCGTGTCGCCCATTTGTGATAATATTGACATTTATTTTCATGTTATTTAAAATGTTAGCTACTTGCATTTAATATGCTTTTTAAGTACATAAACACTCGTTGGCAAATTCAATGCAGACTCTAAAATGTCTTTGACTCACATACATTTCATACGCTAAACCAGAAAATTGCTAATCATTTTTTTTTAAATGTATTTTCCTCAGAACAGTCAGCAGTTGTGTAATGCTTAGAACTGTGTCATTTCTCTTTTTCATGGAAAACACACTGTCTCTGTTCATCAAAGGGCAATGACATTATGTTACACTCTTCATTCATTACTGACTAAACAAAGCTGTACTTCTTTAAAGCTGATTGAACTGTTTATTGAAATGTGAAAGTTCTTAACACGCTCACATCTATCATTTCCATCAGAAGAATGGATTCGCCTGCATGGTGTTATCAGAGTTTTTTGAACTTGTGTAAGTTATATTCAGTTTTTTGTTGTTGCCTGAAGCATTCATTCATTCTTTAGGGCAGGTTTTGATGCATAGCACTCAAGAACTAATCATGTCTGTTTTGCATTCCCATATTCAGGCAATTCCTGTTTGTGGTCATGTTTACAACTTTTCTCTTCAACTGTGTGGAATATGATGTTCTCTTTGCCAATCGAGCCGTCAATCACACGGGTCAGAGCCTCGGGCCTCTGGACAGGAGCAAAGTCACCCTTCCTGATGCTATTTTACCCAGCGAGCAATGCACTGAGAGGTCAGTTTGTCCACAGTATACTGGAATAAGCACTACTTTTTTGTCTTTATTGAGTTTAGCTTTTAACATGTACTAAAAAAATCAAAACCAAACATACAAAAAATGTAAAAATAAATAATAAAACAAATTTCAAAATTTAAAAAAACAAATATATAAATAAATGCATGTACATAAACATACAATATAAAGGTACATCATATACCAATGATATACCAATAGCTGGTGATACAAGTACTTTGTTTTATTTTATTGTACTTTATTTTAATTTGTTTTATTTTATTTCTTTTTTCACAACATAAAATTAAAATAGATAAATAATAATTTGTCATTAACAAAAAATAAAATAATACATTTTTTAATTAAATCAAGATAATATTAAAATGTAATTATTACATTAACTTTATTTCACAAATAAAAGCCTTGATCATTTCAGTGTTCTTATCTTTAACCAGAAGTAAAACGATTACTTTTTTATAATAAGCTAAAATAAAATCGAATTATTAATTCATTCATTCATTTTCTTTTCGGCTTAGTCCCTTTATTAATCTGGGGTCGCCACAGCGGAATGAACCGCCAACTTATCTAGCATATGTTTTACGCAGCGGATGCCCTTCCAGCTGCAACCCATCACTGGGAAACATCCATACACATTCATTCACACACATACACTATGGACAATTTAGCTTACCCAATTCATCTATACCACATGTTTTTGGACTTGTGGGGGAAACCGGAGCACCCGGAGGAAACCCACGCTAACACGGGGAGAACATGCAAACTCCACACAGAAACGCCAACTGACCCAGCCGAGGCTCGAACCAGCGACCTTCTTGCTGTGAGGCGAACGTGCTACTCACTGCGCCACCGTGGAGCCCTAAAATCGAATTATTAAATTATTATTAAACTTCTAATTAAAACATTTTATTTTTATTTTACCAGTAAAATAAGGTGAAGTTGACCTACTTAAATGACTGAAAACAATTCAATAAAAGCTAAATAGAAATAAAAACTAACGTTAGAAAAAGCACATAAGAAAGCAGCTGAAGGTTTATTAAAATTAAAATGGAAAAAATATATAATTTTTCCCAGTGATGGGTTGCAGCTGGAAGGGCATCCGCTGCGTAAAACATATGCTGGATAAGTTGGCGGTTCATCCCGCTGTGGCGACCCCAGATTAATAAAGGGACTAAGCCGAAAAGAAAATGAATGAATGAATGAAAATATATAATTATAACAGAGTAAAAATCAATTATTTGCAAAACTAAAATGAATAGTGATATTCACAAATGTAAATAAGCATTAATTATCAGTAAATAATGGCATTAAAACGAAAATATTTAGGAAATGTATATTTTAAATAAAAATAATAAAAATAAAAATGAAAAATTATTACAATTTGAATACACAGCATAATAGCATAGAAATAATAATTCAGGTTTTAAAAGCAATATTTAAAATATTATATTTTAGAAAAAACAAATATGCTTATTACAACATATATAATTATAACTAAGAATAAAAATCAATTACTTGCAAAACTAAAATTATTAGTAATATTCACAAATGTAAATAAGTAATAACTATTAATAATAATAATGACATTTAAAAGGAAATTATTTAGGAAATATATTATAAATTAGAATGTTTAAATAAAAATGTCAATAAAGAGTTAAATTATTAAAATTTTAATACATACTATAATAGCATAGAAATAATTTTAACACAACTCATAACTAATTTAATTTCGGCATTTATGCAAACAAAGTTGTAGTTTAGAGTTTACAATTTTATCATCATTAAATGAGCTAAGATTAGGGCTGAAACCAATATTTAAAATATTATATTAAGGAAAATCAAATAAGTTTATTAAAGCATGCATGGTGACAGGCAGTTTTCTGATATTACAATAATATTTTGATATTTTATTATTTTTAATCACACTGCACCACTCAGGCTGTATTACACTTGAAGCTTAGATCGTATCTTAATCCAACATGATTTCAAAGCTGTAAGTTGATTTGTTGTTGCCATCTGAATGTTCTGTCAAGCTTGATTTCCGTCATTCCCAGAATGCAAACTTGCCCTGAAGCGCTGACTGAGAACGCTGTTTTCAAGTATGGCAAATATTGCATCACACTGGGACTCGATTCAGCTTTACAGTGAAATTTGCGTCATGTGACATTCAAAAGCTCAACATGATTCGTTTCCTATTTCTCAGACAGAGGCTCCAAAATAAGCCGACTGTAAACAAGGACCTGCTGGAAGCAAGGACCCGCTAGTCTATTTCTGTGGTTGTAGATGATACTGAAACTGTGTATTACACAGCGCTCGTAGGTTTTAAATAGACAGAGTGATGTTAGCATTTTAGCCTTTTTCTGAGATGTTTTTATGTATGGACAGTTTATGCTTTAAAGATGAAGCAATGTTGTTGACAGATTCAGATACACAACATAAACATATTAATATCACAGTTGACTCACTTCCGGAGAAATGAGATTCATTCAGGAACAGCTTGTGCTTTCATCCAGTAATTAAGGCTTGGTAAACATTCTCAGTCGGTCGGTCATATTGTATTCTAAATATGTTTTCATTACTGCATTTGGATAAATGAGCTATACTATATCAGCATTTAAACATCCCCGCCATTTTATTAGCTAGAAAATATTGGGATTTTTTTAAATATTATGAATTATTATTACAATTTTAAGTAACTATATGATTCATTCATTCATTCATTATCTTTTCGGCTTAGTCCCTTTATTAATCTGGGGTCGCCACAGCGGAATGAACCGCCAACTTATCCAGCATATGTTTTACGCAGCGGATGCCCTTCCAGCTGCAACCCATCACTGGGAAACATCCATACACTCTCATTTATACACATACACTACCGACAATTTAGCCTACCCAATTCACCTATACCACATGTCTTTGGACTTGTGGGGGAAACCGGAGCACCCGGAGGAAACCCACGCGAACACGGGGAGAACATGCAAACTCCACACAGAAACGCCAACTGACCCAGCCGAGGCTCGAACCAGCGACCTTCTTGCTGTGAGGCGAACGTGCTACCCACTGCGCCACCGTGCCGCCCTAACTATATGATTAATAAATATATTCTAAAAATGTAATTTATTCCTGTGATGTAAAGCTGATTTTTCAGCATCATTACTCCAGTGTGTATACGCAGGTGTCGCAGGATTCTTCAGAACCCATTCTAATACACTGATCTGATCACCAACAAGCATTTCTTCTTCTTATTGTTAGCAATGTTTAAAATAGTTGCGCAGCTTGTTTTTTTTAGGAAATGGTAGTACATTTTTGGCAATTTTTTTGCTTAATAGAAAGTAATGAATTTATTCTGAAATTCTGAAATATCTATATATATATATCTATATACAACAGTTCTGTCTGGTTCTTGAATCTGATTGGCTGATAGCCGTGCAATATTTTGCCAGTAACAGCACTCGACCCGCCCCTTCACCGTTGTGTATTACTCCGCCCACATACAGCGACAAGCTGAGGAGACTCTACAGTTTGACAAATATTACTGCTGTTGGGGAGCTTAAAGTACTTTGGAGGCTTTTTTTAGTCGAGAATGTAGTTGTTTAGATTGCAACTATGCAGTTTATTTATAAGGATAGTGCCTATTTTAAAATATTTATAATTTCTGAGAGGCAGCGCGTCGGCGGCCATTAGCCTGCCATACAGAGCCAGACCAAAGACGGTTGACGTTGTCTATCCACAAGATGGCGACAGGGCCGCATAATAAGCCCTTAGAAGATTAAAACAGCATAATTTCTAACTACAGCTGATCAAATCATTATTAAACAGGTAAGTGATATTCTAAGTCGATCTCTTTTGTATGTTGTAGTGCTGTATTTATACCATATAATTGCAGTGTATTGAGTGTGAGATCAGACTCGCATATCAGTAATGTGTGTTGTGTTGGCAGAAAGAAAAGAAATGCCTGCATGTGTTTAGCATTTTTCCTTATTGCAAACACAAGAGCAATCTGGTAGTGATTGCGCTGCTTTTTTCGGGGTTAATTATTGTGATATCCCGATTACAACAGAGAAATACTGTAGACTGTAATAGACTAATACTGTAAGGAGATATCTCTTTAGACGGATGGCATTTCATGTCACGTTCAGCCTTATAATCTTAAAATGTCAGCAAAATCACCTGTTTTGTCTTCACTTTAGACATTACGATAGAGAATCATTCAAACACTACCTCTAAAGTGACGTTGGTGAATCAGTAACAGCTTCTGCTGTTCTGACATCAGCTGCAGATGTGAATGAATGGCGGAAGAAAGTAGTTCCTCTTACAAAAGGGTTTTTAGACTCTCCGTGTTTGATTTTCTTTTTTATATACACGATTGTGCCGTCGAACTGTTGTATAAACGCAATATCACACGAGTAGCAGTGCGATATGGCTGTACAGTCGTGGCCAAAAGTTTTGAGAATTACATAAATATTGGAAATGTTGCTGCTTAAGTTTTTATAATAGCAATTTTCATATACTCCAGAATGTTGAAGAGTGATCAGATGAATTGCATAGTCCTTCTTTGCCATGAAAATGAACTTAATCCTGAAAAAAATGTCCACTGCATTTCATTGCTGTCATTAAAGGACCTGCTGAGATCATTTCAGTAATCGTCTTGTTAACTCAGGTGAGAATGTTGACGAGCACAAGGCTGGAGATCATTATGTCAGGCTGATTGGGTTAGAATGGCAGACTTGACATGTTAAAAAGAGGGTGATGCTTGAAATCATTGTTATTCCATTGTTAACCATGGTGACCTGCAAAGAAACGCGTGCAGCCATCATTGCGTTGCATAAAAATGGCTTCACAGGCAAGGATATTGTGGCTACTAAGATTGCACCTAAATCAACAATTTATAGGATCATCAAGAACTTCAAGGAAAGAGGTTCAATTCTTGTTAAGAAGGCTTCAGGGCGTCCAAGAAAGTCCAGCAAGTGCCAGGATCGTCTCCTAAAGATGATTCAGCTGCGGGATCGGAGTGCCACCAGTGCAGAGCTTGCTCAGGAATGGCAGCAGGCAGGTGTGAGCGCATCTGCACGCACAGTGAGGCAAAGACTTTTGGAAGATGGCCTGGTGTCAAGGGCAGCAAAGAAGCTACTACTCTCTAAAAAAAACATCAGGGACAGATTGATCTTCTGCAAAAAGTATGGCGAATGGACTGCTGAGGACTGGGGCAAAGTCATATTCTCCGATGAAGCCCCTTTCCGATTGTTTGGGGCATCTGGAAAAAGGCTTGTCCAGAGAAGAAAAGGTGAGCGCTACCATCAGTCCTGTGTAATGCCAACAGTAAAGCATCCTGAGACCATTTATGTGTGGGGTTGCTTCTCATCCAAGGAAGTGGGCTCACTCACAATTTTGCCCAAAAACACAGCCATGAATAAAGAATGGTACCAAAACACCCTCCAACAGCAACTTCTTCCAACAATCCAACAACAGTTTGGTGAAGAACAATGCATTTTCATTCAGTTCTACCTGATTTTATCGACTCTCATTCACTGTGCAGAAAACTAACAAAACCACATCTTGAGAGTCCAAAAGCATTCTCTGTGAATACCATCATCATCAAGCTCATCAAAAAACTTTTTTTTTAAATATAATATAGTTCAGTAATATCACACAAGTGCTGTTTTCCCAAATATCAGCATGTGAGCTTGATCACAAAGGTTAATATCAAAAGCAGCACAACAAACAAGAGGTTACATTTCAGACAGATTGTAGTCAGATTTGATTTCAGTTTGTTTCTAAATGAATCATTTGAATGAACGATTCAACGAAAACACCAATTAAAATAGGGATTTGTCGCCATCTACTGGCTGTTTTACTGTTATATTTATGTATACATGACAGGGATAAACCAACCAAGCTTTCAGCACAAAAACACCCTTATCAAAATGTTGTTTAATTATCATAATTAGTATATATAATTTATTTATTTGCTAAAAATTTTTTTGTTAGTATCACATGCCCTTTAGCAATCCCAGCATCACCTGCTTTTCTAATAGTGATGATCTTTCTCTCTCAATCAGGATTCAAGGAAACAGCTGGATCATCTTTCTCTTGATAATGGCGGCTATTTTCTGGGTGTATCGGTTGGTGAAGGTGATCTGTAACGTCCTCAGCTACTGGGAGATCCGGCAGTTTTATATCAAAGCACTGAAAATACAGATGGTAAAAGATGTTTTCACTACATGAGTTTAAAGTACATACTGTTTTTTGTTTGTTTTGTTTTTTACAGAACTTGCTTTCAGAGATCATTTAAAATGGCCATGGGGTGTGCAAATACATTTTTTTGAAGTTCAAATATTGTAAAATTATGAAAGAAATTTAGAGATAACAGTTCTTGTTTTCTCTTGATGTATATGTTCGTGTTTGAGTAAAATGCATTTTTTGTTTTATTCTGTAAACTACTAATGACACTACCTCCAAACTTGGAATAAAAATATTGTCATTCATTTTATTTTATACAATAGCAATGTTTGAACTTTAGAAGAATTATGAACTCAACATTAGGTGGAATAACCCTGATTTTCAATCATTCAATCAATTATGAGACATCAATAATCATAAAAATATGAAAAAAAAAATGCAGTGTATGTAAGAATATTTTGGTGTTTGCTTTTATTAGATATTTTAGAATCTAATAGAGGTATTGTAATTAAAATGTAATTGTCATTATTGTAATAAATGAGTAAGTATTAGTCCAGACAGAATCTGTAGACTTTTATTTGCAGATTTTTGCTGAATGATTTTGAGAGAATAGGAGCTAAAAACCTAATTAAATTTTTATTTTAAATTCAATACATCAGGACTACTTGTTTGGTATACAAAGTTACAATAGGTCTTTCATATAATTTATTCACTAAAAGACTGAGAAAATATTACTTGTATTCATTCATTTTCTTTTCGGCTTAGTCCCTTTATTTTTCTGGGGTCGCCACAGCGGAATGAACCGCCAACTTATCCAGCACATGTTTTACACAGGGGATGCCCTTGCAGCCGCAACCCAACACTGGGAAACACCCACACACTCTTGCACACACTCACATACACTACGGCCAATTTAGCTTATTCAGTTCACCTGTACTGCATGTCTTTGGACTGTGGGGGAAACCGGAGCACCTGGAGGAAACCCACGCAAGCACAGGGAGAACATGAAAACTCCACACAGAAACGCCAACTGATCCAGCCGAGGCTCGAACCAGCGACCTTCTTGCTGTGAGGCGATTGTGCTACCCACTGCGCCACCGTGCTGCCCTCTTACTTGTATTGTACACACAAATCAGTTACATATTATTCAACAATTTAAAATAAATAAAAAAACCTGAATATATATATATATATATATATATATATATATATATATACACACATACACACACACACACACACACACACATTTACATAAGTAAATGGATGGGATGACAAGGTCAACAATCTGGAAATCTGTGGAGTTTTCTGCGGGCACAGGTTCGTTTTGGGCCTAGATGACTAAATATTAAAGGAAATGAAAATAAACTCATCATTTACTGTTTTATTTATTTATTTTATTTAGTTTTTCTTTTGTTGAACACAAAAGAACATATTTAGAAGAAAGCTGAAAAACAAATACTATGGAAGTCAGTGCTTACAGGTTTTCAACATTCTTCAAAATATCTACTTTGTGTTCTTATAAAGTTAATGGTGAGTAAATGTTAACAGAATTATCATTTTTAGGTGAACTGTCCCTTTAATACAAAATATTATTCAACAAGTAATTAAAATTTGTATACCAAATTGTGTTTTTGACCTAAATATTGTTTTGATGCAAGAATTTATAATTGTACTGTTTGATTCGGAATGTGAACTAATTTTGTTTTCTGCTGATAGATTGGAACAATTGATGTCTTACTGATCTACTGACTTATATGCATCAATAAAACATAGTTAAACTAAAAAGTATTTCATTCTTCTGTTTAATTAAACACCGTTTTTTTGTTGTTGTTGTTTTTAAATCAGGATGAGTTGTGCAACTTCACATGGCAGGAAGTACAGAACCGTCTGATCCTCCTCCAGCGCGAGCATCCCATGTGCGTCCAGAAGCGTGAACTCTCCGAACTGGACATTTACCACCGCATTCTGCGCTTCAAGAACTACACTGTGGCCATGATCAACAAATCCCTGCTGCCTGTCAGGCTCCGAGTGCCCTTCATAGGCGATGTCATCTTCCTCACGCAGGGCCTCAAATACAACTTCGAGCTCATCCTCTTCTGGGGCCCATTGTCTCTCTTCCAGAACAAATGGAGCCTGCATCCCAAATACAAACGGGCCGCGAACCGCCACGATCTGGCCAAGCAGCTCAGTCGGGTTATTCTGCTGACTGGACTGGTCAATCTGCTTCTGTGCCCGTTTGTATTAGTCTGGCAGGTGTTATATGCATTTTTTAGCTACGCAGAAGTGATCAAGCGTGAGCCGGGGAGTTTGGGGGCTCATCGGTGGTCCCTGTTTGGACGTCTTTATCTGCGGCATTTCAACGAGCTGGACCATGAGCTACAGGGCAGGCTGGGCCGTGGATATAAACCCGCTGCTAAGTACATGAACGCTTTCGTGTCTCCTCTGTTGGCGGTGCTGGCCAAAAATGTGGCTTTCTTTTCGGGCTCGGTGCTGGCGGTGCTCATCGCTCTGACGGTGTACGATGAAGATGTGCTGACCGTCCAACACATCCTGACGGCCATCACTGTGCTGGGGATCGTCATCACCGTCACCAGGTATGAGCTCAGCTTTATTGGTTTAGGAGCTTTGCAAGAAATCTGTTGGAATGAGGTTTTAATATTTATGTTACACAATGGTTAATTACTCTTGCTGAATTGGTAATTCTATAGCAGGATTATAACTTTTGAATAAATTAATTTATAATAAATGGCAGTGCGGTGGCGCATTGGGTAGCGCTGTCGCCTCACAGCAAGAAGGTCACTGGTTCAAGCTTCGGCTGGGTCAGATGGCATTTCTGTGTGGAGTTCGCCTGTTCTCCCAGTGTTGGCGTGGGTTTTCTCTGGGTGCTCCGTTTTCCCCCACAGTCCAAAGACGTGGTATAGGTGAATTGGGTAAGCTAAATTGTCCATAGTGAATGTGTGTAAATGAGAGTGTATGGGTGTTTCCCAGTGATGGGTTGCAACTGGAAGGGCATCCGCTGCGTAAAACATATGCTGGATAAGTTGGCGGTTCATTCTGCTGTGGCGACCCCTGATTAATAAAGGGACTAAGCCGAATAGAAAATGAATGAATTTATAATAAATAATTGATAATAAATTATATATTTTTTTGTTATTCATTCATTCATTTTCTTTCGGCTTAGTCCCTTTATTAATCAGGGGTCGCCACAGCGGAATGAACCGCCAACTTATCCAGCATATGTTTTACACAGCGGATGCCCTTCCAGCTCAATTCACCTATAGCGCATGTCTTGTACCGGAGCACCCGAAGGAAACCCACGCGATCACAGGGAGAACATGCAAACTCCACACAGAAATGCCAACTGACCCAGCCGGGACTCGAACCAGCGACCTTCTTGCTGTGAGGCGATCCCCGCTGTGAGGTGCTACCCACTGCACCACCATGACGCCTTTTTTCAGTTATACGCGTTACATTTTTTTATGTATATATTAATTTATTATAATTTATAGTTTATTAATTTGTACATTCAGTTCGTTACATAAATTTTCCTTCGCTTTTTATGTCAAACTTTTATTTTAGTTTTTTTTTTTCAGTTTAGTTATTATAGTTTTATTAAACTGATCATTTGCTTTTATTAATTCTCTGCTCTCTCTCTCTCCATTTTCTGGATTTATACTTTAATAAAGATACTATTGAAATTAATAATAATAATTTCATTCATTAATTTTCTTTTTGGCTTAGTCCCTTTATTAATCTGGGGTCGCCACAGCGGAATGAACCGCCAACTTATTCAGCATATGTTTTACGCAGCGGATGCCCTTGCAGCTGCAACCCATCACTGGGAAACACCCATACACTCACATTCACACACATACACCACGGACAATTTAGCTTACCCAATTCACCTAGAGTGCATGTCTTTGGGAAACCGGAGCACCCGGAGGAAACCCACGTGAACATGGGGAGAACATGCAAACTCCACACAGAAATGCCAACTGACCCAGCCGAGGCTCGAACCAGCGACCTTCTTGCTGTGAGGCGATCGTGCTACCCAGTGCGCCACCATGTCGCCATAATAATAATTAAAAATTTTTTTAATAATAATTATATATAATAAATCTGTTTTTACTTTATATCTTCCAGGATGTTTTTTATTAATAATAAAATGTGTATATATGTATACAATATATATATATATATATATAGCTTATAGGAAAATATCAAGTAAAAACAGATTTAAACTTATATAACATCAAAGTCATTTGAATTAGTTTATATATATATATATTCCTTATTTATAACTTTTTGTTCAAATTTGTGTCACTTTTTGTGTGCTTTCTCAGTTTTTTATTGTCTACATAGTTTTATTAATTACCTTTTTTTTTTTTATTATTTGAATATATATATATATATATTTTTTTTTATCTAAGCTTTATTTTTTATGTAAGCTCTCCTTCAGTTTAATAATGATCATTTTACTACACAATAACAACACTATTATAAAAACATTTAATTAAATTTCTAATTGTTCCTGCCTATGTAGACTGTTTCAAATCAGGTTCTGTTGTCTAAAGATGCTCCCTATGTAGACAACAAGGCCCTGTTCGTGTTTGAGTAAAATGCGTTTTTTTGTTTTATTCTGTAAACTACTAATGACACTACCTCCAAACTTGGAATAAAAATATTGTCATTCATTTTATTTTACACAATAGCAATGTTTGAACTTTAGAAGAATTATGAACTCAACATTAGGTGGAATAACCCTGATTTTCAATCATTCAATCAATTATGAGACATCAATAATCATCATAAAAATATGAAAAAATAAATGCAGCGTATGTAAGAATATTTTGGTGTTTGCTTTTATTTTGCTATGTTTTAGAGCAGAGTTGATGTCTGAAATCATTCGCGCAGTGCACTTTGACATCATGCACATTAGTCCAAACCTAAAAGCAAATACTGCTGTTTTTTCCCCCAGCATGCCTCAGGTCAGGGAAGTGCTGTATGGTGTGTTGAGCTGACCTTATTAAACTCACAGCACAGTGTTCTGCTTCTCCTACAGGTCTTTTATTCCTGATGAACATATGGTGTGGTGTCCTGAACAGCTGCTTCAGTGTGTCCTGGCACACATTCACTACATGCCCGACCACTGGAAGGGCAGCGCCAACAAAAGCGAGACCCGCGACGAGATGGCACAGCTTTTCCAGTATAAAGCGGTCAGAGCTGCATCACTTTTATTGGCCATTGTTTGTTATATTATTGTGATATTTTTTCAATGTTAATGTAAGCTAATATTTGGGTTCCATAAGATTATTAGCCCTTATTACAGTTATTTGCCCTACTGTG
>CAIGQV010000641.1:4501184-4513655 GCA_903798115.1 Danio jaintianensis | reverse complement strand
TTTTTCACCAAAATCTGAGTTGACAGTATTGGGTAATTTATGCCTCGCAATTGTGAATTTAAAGGATTTAACTTAATTTTTAAACAATTGCAGCTTTTTTCCCTCAAAATGTCAAGATATAAACTTGTAAATTCACACTTAAAAGCAGTCACAAGTTTATCAAGTCAAAACTGCAAAAAAAAAAAAGTCACGACGTAGAGAAAAAAAAGTCCGGATTTTGAGATGTTAAACTGCAATAATAAGATACAAACAATCTACATTTTTTATCTACATCTTCAGACCTTTTTCACTCAAATCTGAGTTTGCAGAATTGGCTTATTTATGCCTCGCAATTGCGAATTTATAGGTTTTATTACAATTCCATTTTTAGCAACTGTAGCTTTTTTTCCTCAAAATGTCAAGATATAAACTTGTAAATTCATACTTTTAAGCAATCGTGAGTTTCTAAAATCAAAACCGCAAAAAAACAGTTACAGTGTAGAGAAAATAAAAGTCAGATTTTTGAGATGTTAAACTGCAATTATAAGATATAAACTCACAATTCAGACAAAAATTCTACATTTTCATTTTATTGAGTTTACAGTATTGGCTTATTTATATCTCACAATTGCTAGTTCATAGGTTTTGTTACAATTCCAGACTTTATTTCTAGCTATTCTTTTTTTCTCTCTCTCCCAAAATTACGATATAAACTTGTAAATTCACGCTTATAAGCAACCGCGAGTTTATAGTCAAAATTATTAAGAGATAAACAATCACAATCTAGAGAAAAATTGTGAATTGTTAGAATTGCGAGTTGTTAACTTTTGTGACAGATAAGTCGAAATTACAAGATACAAACTCAGAATTACAACTTTTGTTTTTTTGCGCAGTTGTGAGTTTTTCGCAATTCTGACTTTCTTCAAATTCACAATCTTCAAATTATTCTTCCAATTTTTTCACTAATTCCGTTCAAGAAGTGAAACTTGTAAAATGTATACATTCATTCTACACAGACATATATTTCAAGTGTTTATTTCTTTTAATTTTGATGACAACTTATGGAAACCCCAAATTCAGTATCTCTGAAAATTTGAATATTGTGAAACGGTTCAGTATTGAAGACAACTGGTGCCACATGCTAATCAGCTAATTAACTCAAAACACCTGCAAAAGCCTTTAAATGGTCTCTCAGTCTAGTTCTGTAGGCTAAACAATCATGGGGAAGATGGCTGATTTGACAGTTGTCCAAAAGACGACCATTGACACCTTGCACAAGGAGGGCAAGACACAAAAGGTCATTGCAAAAGAAACTGGCTGTTCACAGAGCTCTGTGTCCAAGCACATTAACAGAGAGGCCAAGGGAAGGAAAAGATGTGATAGAAAAAAGTGTACAAGCAATAGGGATAACCACACCCTGGAGAGAATTGTGAAACAAAACCCATTCAAAAATGCGGGGGAGATTGACAAAGAGTGGACTGCAGCTGGAGTCAGTGCTTCAAGAACCACTATGTACACATGTTTGCAAGACATGGGCTTCAACTGTCGCATTCCTTTTGGCAAGCCACTCTTGAACAACAGACAGCGTCAGAAGCGTCTCATCTAGGCTAAAGACTGGACTGCTGCTGAGGACTCCAAAGTTATGTTCTCTGATGAAAGTCAATTTTGCATGTCCTTTGGAAATCAGGGTCTCAGAGTCGGGAGGAAGAGAGGAGGGGCACACAATCCACGTTGCTTGAGGTCCAGTGTAATGTTTCCAGTCAGTGATGTTTTGGGGTGCCATGTCATCTGCTGGTGTTGCTCCACTATGTTTTCTGAGGTCCAAGGTCAACGCAGCTCTATACCAGGACGTTTTAGAGCACTTCATGCTTCCTGCTGCTGACCAACTTTATGGAGATGCAGATTTTATTTTCCCAACAGGACTTGGCCACCTGCACACAGTGCCAAAGCTACCAGTACCTGCTTTAATGACCCATAGATTTTCTATGGGGTTAAGGTCAGGTGAGTTTGCTGGCCAAATAAGAACAGGGATACCCTGGAAGATGTGATATGCCAGACCCAACAACGCAGAAGAGCTGAAGGCCACTATCAGAGCAACCTAGGCTCTTATAACACCTGAGCAGTGCATAACACAGACTGATCCACTCCATGCCATGCTGCATTGTTGCAGTAATTCAGGCAAAAGGAGCCCCAACTAAGTATTAAGTGTTGTGCATGATCATACTTTTCATGCTCATACTTCTCAGCTGACCAACATTTCTAAAAATCCTTTCTTTGTGTTGGTCTTAAGTAATATTCCAATTTTCTGAGATACTGAATTTGGGGATTTCATTAGTTGTAATTAAAATCATCAAAATTAAAAGAAATAAACACTTGTCAGTCTGTGTCAAATGAATGTACACATAATACACCTTTCACTTCTTGAATGGAATTAGTGAAATCAACTTATTGAAGATATTCTAACTATATGACCAGCACCTGTATATCACACATTTCTGACTTTTTGTCAACTATTTCTCAAGTTTATAGTTTTTATCACATTTCCAATTGCTCCCCTTCCTCAAAATAGAAATCGCAAATGTATAAGCAAACCAAAATTACAAAGTCGTAATCCTGATCCTGAAATATTCAGAAGTGCGAAGATGTCAACTTTCCAATTGCGAAACAAACAGAAACGCAAACCAGATTTAAAAAAATGTCACAATTTAATAATGTTAACTTTTGTGACAGAAAAGTCGAAATTACAAGATACAAACTCACAATTCTAACTTTTTTTTTTTTTGTCAATTCTGACTTTCTTCAAATTCACATGTTCATCACACATCTCTCATTTTACCCAACTATTTCTCAGGTTTATAGTATTTATCACAATTTAAAATGTCCCCCTCTGAAAATAGTATAGATATAAACCGCAAACGTATGAGCAAAGTAAAAATACAAAGTCACTATCCTGATCTTGAAATATTCAGAACTGCGAAGATGTCAACTTTCCAATTGCGAGACATAAACTCACAATTCTGACAAACAAAAATGCAAACCCAGAATTCCCAGATTAAAAAAAGTCAAAATTTGTTTAACTCCATGGCAAAACACAAGCTTCAACACGTAACACTCTTGGTGATCCTAATGAAGTGATTTTGACGTCAACGCATGGCATCGCATACAGTCTTTGCCACTTTTATAATAAATAAGGAATAATCTCCTACAGGACGCAGATTGGCGTTGTATTGTGTGAATTGCTAACTTTCATAAAAAAACATTAGACACAGAACGCATCATTCATAAACGTAAATACTACAGACGTCCAGTCTCATCGCACTCCTACTACATGGACGTGGAAAATCAATACGGCAAAATTAGCGTGTCGAAAATAAAACAGCGGAAAAAGCAAACTGCTGGTAACTCAGGTCGTACCGAAAGCATTTCTTCTGTTTACCTGACAGCTAATAATTAAGACTTGAAGGTAATATACGGTACACATTATTATGCATATTATTGCACTTATATACACAAAAAATCATGAACGAAGACAAACGTTCTGAATGATTACACATTTGTTGAGGACTAAACGCAGGGCTGAATTCCGTCAAACCGCGGTTTAAAGCTTTACACGATTATTGTACAAAACAAAAACTAAAAAGATTGAACCCTTGGCAGAACCTACTGTATCTATAACAATTTTTGTGCAATATTAAAACGCTTTCTTTCTCGGATTCGTTTTTTTTGTTGTTGTTTTTTTAAGGCGGCTTGATCAAATTATGCCCACAGTGTTCAGAAACGCACACAACATTCTCTCCAATGAAATACCATCACAGTATTTGTACATCTGAAGAAGAAATGGCATGAAATCTACCAGAAAATTTCCCACAGTGTCAAACAAACGAGTGGCTGTGATGTTAATAAAACCTGAGTTTCGTTTTCTTTTTTTTGGAAGTGTTGCCTATTTTTGTACTTTATGATTATGATGATGATGATGAATATCGATTCTATTCAGGTGTCAGATTGTTTGTTTTTTCCACTGTTAAACAAGTGGACTACCGATCAAAAGTTTGGGGTCAGTATGATTTTTTGTTTGAATGATTAAAAAATACCGTAAAAAAACTGTAAAATTGTGAAATATTATTACAATTTTAAACGACTGTTTTTTTTTTAATTGAATGTAGTTTGATTTAATTTATTCATGTGATTGAAAGCTGAATTTTCAGCATCATTACTGCAGTCTTCAGCATCACCAGCCTGATCTCATGAGGAAACGTAACTATTTTACATTTTGTCAGTTTAGTGGCTAATTCGTAGAAATTCATACGAGTTCAGTCGTATGAAAATGTACGATTTTAAAAAGGAGGCGTGGCACTAAACCCTGCCCCTAAACCCAACCATCATTGGGCGATTAGCAAATCGTACTAAATTGTATGAATGAGATCATACGAATTAGCCACTAAATCAAAAAGTTACGAATTGCCGTGAGATAGCATTGGCGTCACACGATCCTTCAGAAATCATTCTAATATGATGATTTATGATACACTATTATTGATCACAAATCATTAATAGTGATTCGTGCAACTGTCAGTGTTGGAATTTTTTTTTCATGCTTCATAATATTGTGTAAACTGATACATAGCACGATCGCCTCACAGCAAGAAGGTCGCTGGTTCGAGCCTCGCCTGGGTCAGTTGGCGTTTCTGTGTGGAGTTTGCATGTTCTCCCCGTGTTGCCGTGGGTTTCCTCCGGGTGCTCCGGTTTCCCCCACAGTCCAAAGACATGCGCTATAGGTGAATTGGGTAAACTAAATTGTCCGTAGTGTATGTGTGTGAATGAGAGTCTATGGGTGTTTCCCAGTGATGGGTTGCAGCTGGTAGGGCATCCGCTGCGTAAAACATATGCTGGATAAGTTGGCGCTTCATTCCGCTGTGGCGACCCCAGATTAATAAAGGGACTAAGCCGAAAAGAAAATGAATGAATGAATGATACATTTGACTTTTTTTTTTACATTTCTTTGATAAAAAATATAGTAAACAGCATTTATTTGCAGTTTTTGTTGCAATTATAAATGTATTTACTTTCATTCTTAAACAATTTAATGTATCCTAAATGATGAATAATAAAAGTAAATACATTTTTATTTAATAAATGTACACGTTTATTTTTGTTACATTATAAATTTCTTTACATGTTTATTCTTAAACAGTTTAATGTTTCCTAAATAATGAATAAAAGTTAATATTTGATTAATTTCTATTTACATTTTTATTTTATAAATGGTACTTTTGAAAAGTACCGTATATCAGATTTCACAAAAATATGAAGCAGTTTTCAATTCTGATAATAACAATAACAACAACAATACAAATGTACAGAAATAAATGATTATTTTAAACCACAATCAATAGGAAAACAATATTTTTTTTTTTTTTATGCTTCATAATATTGTGGAAACTTTGCCTTTTTTTCTTTGATAAAAAAAATGCACATTTATTTTTGTTACATTATAAAATTCTTTACTTTCATGCTTAAACAATTTAATGTTTCCTAAATGATGAATGAAAGTACATTTTTATTATTTTATTTCTATATATTTCTATTTACATTTTTATTTTATAAATGGAACTTTTAAATGGTACTGTATATCAGATTTCACAAAAATATGAAGCAGTTTTCAACACTAATAATAATAATAATAAAAGTTTCTCATTCATCAAATCAGCATATTAGAATGATTTCTGAAGCAAGCAATGATGCTGAAAATTCAGTTTGCATCACAGAAATAATATATTATTTTAGACTACATTCAATAGGAAAACAGTCGTTTAAGATTGTAATAATATTTTACAATTTAACAGCTTTTTTCTGCATTTTTGATTCGATAAATGCAGCATTTGCGAGCAGAATACACGGTCACACTTTACAATCATTAGTTAATGCATTTACTAACATGAACTAATAATGAACAATACGTGTACAGCATTTATTAATCATAATTCAACATTTACTAATGCATTATTAACATCCAAGTTCATGCTTGTTAGCATTAGTTAATGCACCATGAGTTAAAGAACTAACAACGAACAACTGTATTTTCATTAACTAACGTTAACTAACATGAACAAATGTTGTAGTAAATGAATTGTTCATTGTTTATTTATGTTAGTAAATGCATTAGTTAACATTAACTAATACAACCTTACTGTAAAGTGTTACCGAATACGCTTTATTTGAAAACCTTTCTTTAAAAAAATCCTACCGATTTCAAACTTTTGACCAGAAGCATACGTTTCTGCGGACTTACACTTCTTCTGGAGTCTATCCCATACACATATATATATTTATATATTTCACAGTTTTCCGTCGTATCCTAAATCTCCGTCATCAACAGGCGAACTCCTCGAAGTTTCCTATAGTCGAGTGACTAGGTAACACGTTCGGCGCGAATCCGAGGCTGTCCGAGTGACTCCGGAGTGTGTCGCATGTGCTCTGGAAGAGAGACAAAAAGGGGAGATTTGGGGAAGTGGAAAAGAAGAAGATGATGATGATGATGATGAGATGAATTCATGACAGAGATGTGCGTTTAGGACAATATGAATAAATATGGGAGAGAAATAATGAAGGATTGAGAATAAAAGAAGCAAACATGAAGGAATAATCCATGTCAGATGTGGTTTAATGGAGGAAGGAGGAGGGATGAAGGGGAAGAAGAACAGCTGTTAGTTGTTCCTGTAGTGTTGCAATCATCGGCGAATGCAGTGGTAGATGCATGGACATAATTCACATTCATACAGATCTTGTGTGTGTGTGTGTGTGTGCGTGCGTGCGTGTGTGTGTGTGTAAGAGAAAGAGAGTGTATTTGATTAAGCCTATGGCTTTATTTTAACTATCTAAGCGCAAAGTCTAAGGCGCATGGCACAAAAGCATTAAGGGCGTGTCTGAATCCACTTTTGCTATTTTAATGATGGAAAAATACGGTCTGTGCGCATGGTCTAACAGGGTTGTACTTATTCTTTTAATGAGTTATGGGTGTCTTTTGAGCATAACGTGCATTAAACCAATCAGAGTCTCATCTCTCATTCCCTTCAAGAATCAGTTGCGCTGCGCCATGACGCATTTGCTATTTACATGGCGGACTTTGTAGGTGGAGAAAACCGTTAAACAGACTATCTGCAGCGTGAGGATAAAGAATGAAGCCTCCTCCATTCGGCCTCTTTACTTTCTCTTTACATTACTTTTACTCTTTACTTTACTCCTTTACTTTCGTGGAGCAAGGAAACGGTGGAAACTCACTCCGCTGAAGACATCCATTAGTGTACATATTTAATTTAGTTTGTTAAGCGCAAAGATTTGTTTCAAAACTATTTCTAAGTTCAGTTCTAATTTCCAGCAAATGAATAAATGAACAATAATAATGAAGTGTGGTCAAAACACTGAGTTATATCCAAACACACGTCCTGTTCTTATGCCCCATATGGTGATGCATACGTCTCCAAAACCCGACAGGTGGACAAATCTAAACTTGTTTTTATTAAAACAAATATAAATATGCATATAATAAATAATACTGCTAATAATAATATTATACAAATGCAAATTTTCATGAATAAACTGAAAAAAGCTCCCCAACATTAAGGCATGGAGATGGTTTTTATATTTATGTAGAATATATTCATTTTTGTAACATTTTAATCCTGTTAATGTTTTCACATGTAAAGATATTTGTGTATTGCTGTACATCCTGTGTGTATTAAGCAATGTGTAAGCGTTTGGACCATATAGGTGTATAACTAACGCACTCTGCGCTGGACTTTAGAGCAGCTTTTAGTTGGTCAATGACGCGGCCTATTTCAGTTCCTCAAAATAGCATAATTGTGTACCTCAACACAATTTGTGAGAGAGAGAGAGAGAATTTGTGTGTGTAAGAGAGAATGCATGTTTGATTAAGTGTGTTTTAAAAGTGTGTGTGTGTGTGCGTGCGTGTGCGTGTGTGTGTGTGCGTGTGAGAGAGAGAATGAGTGAATTTGTGTGTGAAAGAGAGAGTGCATGTTTGATTAAGTGTGTTTTAAAAGTGTGTGTGTGCGTGCGTGTGCGTGCGTGTGTGTGTGAGAGAGAGAGAGAGAATTTGTGTGTGAAAGAGAGTGCATGTTTGATTAAGTGTGTTTTGAAAGTGTGTGTGTGCGTGAGTGAGTGAGTGTGAATGAGTGAATTTGTGTGTGAAAGAGAGAGAGAGAGAGAGAGCATGTTTGATTGAGTGTTTTGAAAGTGTGTGTGTGTGAGTGTGTGTGAGTGAGTGAATGCGTGTGCGTGTTTGAAAGAGAATGGGTGACTGATTGAGTCAGTGTACGTGTTTGAAAATGTGTGTAAGAGAGAGTGTGTGTGTGTGTTTGAGAAAAGATGTGAGAGTGAGTGTGTGTCTGATTGAGTAAGTTAGTTTATGTGTTTGCGTGTGTGTGTGAGAGTGAATTTGTGTGTATGTATGTTTGAGAGTGTGTCTGATTATGTAAGTGTATGCGTTTGAAAGATTTTGTGAGTAATTGAGTTTGTGTGTGTGAGAGAGAGAGTGTGTGTGTGTCTAAGTGTATGTCTTTGAAAAAGTGTGTGTGCACGTGTTTGAGAGTATGTGTGATTTTGTGAGTGAGTTTTGTTTGCGAGAGAGTGTTTATGTGTGTGTGCATATGTGTGTGTGCACCTTGTATTCTTTACAATGTGGGGACCTAATGTCCCCACAAGTATAGTACCACCAGTACATTGAGCTTATAATAAAATCACATTTAAGAATCCAACTGACCCAACTGTAAAATCATTACTGCACATGTATTTTTATGAACTGATTCAAATCAACAGTAGTAATGATTAGCATATAACTGACGCTTCAGACAAACTCAACACTTTAGAAATAAAATAATATGATAAAAACGAAAGATAAAAGAGCAGTTTCACAAAGAAAGACAGCAGCAGTAATTCCTCCGGCAAGCAGGCGTATGTTTTCATATTTCATAAGCCGGAGCTTGTAGACAGACTCATGAAAGGTGTCGTTTGGTAAAAAATAATTGCTCTGTCTGAAATAAACCAATAAATCCGCAGCTCTGGGCTTCTCTTTACTTAGCATTCCTGCACATTGCTTATGACTAAAATATGCTCGAACCACATTTATGACTACACACAAATGTATTTCATGTACATATGTTTAAAAAGTCATGCAATAAAGCATAATTACAGGAAGAGTTTATTTATGTGAAGTTTATTTATAAACAAATTTCGAGAGGATCACGTGCTTATGATTGCTTGCGGCTGGTCCCGCGTTATTCAATTTATGATTCACCAATCAGACGATTCCTAAGCCACTATAAATACCCTAAGTTCCATATCACAGTCATCTTCGTTTTGAAGAATCCCCCCTTACACCCCTACTTCTCCTCCTTTCCTAGATGGGTGGCACGGTGGCCCAGTGGTTAGCACTGTTGCCTCACAGCAAGAACGTCACTGGTTCTAGTCTTTACCAAGCCAGTCCACGTTTCTGTGCAGAGTTTACACGTTCTCCCCATGCTCACGTGGGTTTCCCCCGGGTTCCCCGGTTTCCTATCACCGTTCAAAAACATGCAACTTAAGTTAATTGACTAATCCAAATCGGCACCATAGACATGGTCCTAATAAGTAGTTATCTCTTAAGAGCAATCACTATCTGTTCATTAGCTACTACAGCAGGGGGGTTCTCGAGATCTACCTGAGCTCAAACTCCCCTCTCGCCTTGCAAACGGGAGGGAGCCCTGGGCTCGAGGATCTTATGAGCTCAGGGCTCTCTCCCGGGACAGCATGCCAAACAAGCTTTATAATCAATCATCAGCTAAGTGTGAACTCTTGAAATACAGTTAAAGTCTCCTGAATTATTAGCCCCCCTGTATATTTTTTCCCTAATTTCTGTTTAACAGAAGAAGATTTTTTTTCAACACATTTCTAAACATGATAGTTTTAATAACTCATTTCTAATAACTGATTTCTTTTATCTTTGCCATGATGACAGTACATCATATTTGACTAGATATTATTCAAGATAGTAGCATTCAGCTTAAAGTGACATTTAAAGGCTTAACTAGCTTAGTTATGGTAATTAGGCAAGTCAAATATACAGTGCTTAGCATAATTGAGTACACCCCATTTTAAAAATGAATATTTGTATCCATTTCTCAGTGAATATAGGCAATGTGTTTTGGTGCATTTAAACAAAACAGATTTATTAAACAGATATATTTATTAAAATAATATTTAGGTCACTAAAAATATTTAGAAATTGAAAGATAATACAATTAAACTCGAGCAAAATATTGCAAAAAAAAAAAAAAAAAAAAAAAATCACAACCTATGAAAATTTCAACTAAATTGTTAGTTTTTTTTTGCTTCTCTTGATTTTTTCTCTTTTTAAAATTTGTATTTAATATTTTTCTATAACATATAAATTTGATTGTACTAGTTTTTGGACCGTTATCGTAAGTTATTTTGTTAGATAAGCTCCAGATTTGGCTTCAGTACTGACTAATCTAATGTATTTGCACAAATATAATATTGTATAGTTTCCTATTAAAAATATGAATTTAAGATTTGTGAGGGGTGTACTTATATATGCTGAGCACTGTATAACAGTGGTTTGTTCTGTAGACCCGTGGTCCCCAACCTTTTTATCACCGCGGATCAGTTAACGATTGACAATTTTACTGTGGACCAGGTGCGGCGGGTGGAGGAGGTGTTGGCTGGGAAGGGGGGTGGATGTAGGTGTCCGTAGATTGCTAGGCGACTATCAACTGGTTTCTCAGAGTTTTATTTATGGAGAAAATTTAAAAGCACTGCAGTGTTTTGGTGCTCTGTGTTTGTCTGATATATTTAGTCTACCAAAATTTGTATATTCCATACAAAGTATGAAGCTGATCTGTCTTGTCACATGACTTGCGGTGCGCCTGCAGCATTTTGAAAAGTTCAGATGTTTTCAACTAGGTGCTGGAAGGTGCGAGCGCGTCGCTCCCAATATGCGCGCGCAAGCCGCGTTCCTCCATTGAAAATAATGAACTTGCGCGCAGAAAAGATGCGATATGAGAATGGCCCCTAAGGCCGCCGCCATTTGCGATCTCCAGCAGTTGATCTTCTTCTTGCACAGACATGCTGGATTCACCTGATTTGTTGACAAATGGGTTGCAGATCCTTTCCTTGGCAGTTTGCGGGTCCTTCACTGGGTCTTTTCCTCTTCACAAAGAAACTTTCCAAAGACGTCTGGTTCTTACTCATTTTGCTAGCTTGTGGGTTAAATTTTAGCGCTCAAGTGACCGAGATGTAACCGAGAGAATACGTCATTATTCAAAATAAAATATTGTTCAGACTCAGACAATAAATAAAACGGAAATAAATAATGATTTCTTGTGCGGCCCAAAACCAATTGATCGCCCGGGGGTTAGGGACCACTGCTGTAGACAATCGAAAAAAAATATTGCTTAAGGCGGCTAATAATATTGACGGTAAAATGATAAAAAAAAAAATGTAAAACTGCTTTTATTCTAGCAGAAATAAAACAAATAAGACTTTCTCCAGAAGAAAAAATATTATAGGAAATACTGTGAAAAAATCCTGAATCTGTTAAACATCATTTAGGAAATATAAAAAAAATTTACAGGAGGGCGAATAATTTTGACTTCAACTATATATATATACACACACACATAATCTTTTTCTTTTAACCTATCTTGTTCCATCATATTTCATCATTCTTCTATTTATAAGAGATCCTCCAAGTCCTCCAAACAGTTTCCGGCAAACATAAATGAATTAAATACTGACCTTAACTCAGACAAACCTTTCAACAGAACAAAAAGAGCATTGCTGATGTAAGCGTGAAGCCCTGTTGTCGTCAATAAAGAAATAAAAGAGTTTAACATCTGCATCTTTTTATCATCTACTTCACAAATACTCTTATAATCGCTGAATATCCAAACTGAATGAGTATGAGGTGGAGAAATATTGACACTTTTCATTGTTTGGCGAACTAAGAATTCTTGTGTTTATAAAAAGCCTGCGTTTCTTTAAAAGTGAGAGGAGGTTTTATATCTGCAACGTCATCATTTTATACTAATCTTTTTTTGAGGACTATATGTGGTATATACTGTAAGTACTACTGTATATACATATGGGTTACGGGTGGGAAAAGAAAATGAAGAAATAGCTTGTAAATTCTCAATGTCTCTGGATTAACTAAATTCATTAGGTGTTGATTTTACTAAAATGTGAATATTTGTTTAAGTCTGTAAAAGTCTGACAATATTTCTTCCAGAATAAATAAATAAATAAATAAATAAAAAACAAAAACAAATAAGTAATTAAAAATAAAATCAATCAAACAAACAAACAAACAAACAAACAAATAAATATAAATAAATACAAATAATTAAAGTAATTAAAATAAAATCAAACAAACAACTAAATAAATAAATAAATAAATAAAAATAAAGTAATAAAAAATAAAAT
>CAIGQV010000641.1:4478780-4492916 GCA_903798115.1 Danio jaintianensis | reverse complement strand
ACATTAATTCACCTTTAGGTGTGAATAAAGCATGTCAAGAAAAAAATGAAATAAATAATAATATAAATGAAAAACATGAGCACATCAACGTGTAAATAAATCAAGAAACAAAACAAAACAAACCAAAACAAAACAAAAAAAATCATGAACACATTACTTCAACAGTAGGTGTGAATAAAGAAATAAAAAAATAATAAATAAAAATCAAATAAAACCATCAGCACATTACAGGAAAAGTAGACAAGCAAATAAACAAACCTCATACAAATAATCAAATATCTCCAATATTGTCAAGACACTGGCTCCTATAAACAGACCCATCTGACCACCAATATCACCTGAAAGAATGCAAATAATAATAATAATATTAAAACAGAAAACAGCATTCAATAAAAGAAAAACAAAGGTATTACTTTCAGATTAGCATATACTTACCAAGTAATCCAGCGACTTCATATGCTTTCTTTTGTTCAATTTTTTCATAATTCAGAGCCTCAAAAAAGATATCCAGTACCAGTATGTTGTCTCTGTCAAATACACAAATATATAAATATAAGCATTGTGTGTTCTTGGAAAAAAGAAGACAGTCCTGGTGTATCTCAGAGGGTAAAAGGGATGACCTCTTGCCTTGCCTTAGAAAAGATTACCTAGTTTTATGAAACAAAATTCATATATTTTGGTCTATTTGGAAAGTATTCTGTGACTTTTTGGAGAGTCTAGATATAGATGAGACGTAAATGTTATTGCTGTATTATTATTATTTTTTTCTTTTAAAGTGTATTAAGTTATTTTGAGTTCATATATTATTCTTGTTGTACTTTTTTTTTGCTAAAGTGAACATTTAAACCTCTCTCAATTTGTATAACAATATTTAAAGTAAAAATTGTTGTTCAAAAAAAAAAAAAAAAAAGTACATTGTAATTTTTGGGTGAACTACCCCTTTAAGCTTAATGAAGATGGGACTAATATTTTGACATTTTATCATCACATATGTTAAACCACAAACTTTATATACATAGAAAGCATATTAAATGAAAGTCAGCATTTAAAAGTCTTGTCTTTGAACTCACGTGATGTACTGTTCTGTTTTGTTGAATTTCTTGGCCAGGTATTTGGCAGAGGCTTTGCTGGGGATCTTCACCATTGACAGCTCTTTACCGTATCGAGTCATGTTGCACGGCGTATCACACACACAGTAATCATTGTCCTTCTCCACCAGAAAATCTGACAATCGGCGGTGATGTTGTCGTTATTATTGAAAGAAAAAGTTAGCATGAGAAATCATGAAGCGTATTATAATTGCATCATTATATATGAAATGATATGGTCTTACATGTTATTTTGTAGTAAAGAAAGTACTGTAATATTAAGTGCTATGGGGTGTTACCTAAGGCTGGATCGGCACAGTCTTTGTACTGCTCAGGTGTGCAGACGGTTGAGGTGCCTGTATGAAAAGACAAAATGGAAAATACAAATATAGAAAAATAGAAAATATTGTAAAATAGTTTCTCACTGAAAAATTGGTAAATGTTCATAAAATGAATAACATTTAAATAAATTTAAATAAATAATAATAATTAATAATAATAATTTCTGTGAAATAAAAAATAGGTAAGATCAGGTATAAAGTTTTGTGGGTCTGACGAAGTATGAGAAAATTAAAAAATTAAATAAAATATAATAAAATAAAAACATGAGCACATTACTTCAACTGTAGGTGTGAATAAAGAATAAAATAAAATACTAATTTCAGTGTAAATAAGCAAGTGTGTGTGGGAAATATTTACAACAAAAAAAAAATTAAAAAATGTAAAAATTAAAATGAAGTACAACTGAGAATATAATTATGTATGTGCAAGCATGATGTGAACACTTAAATAAAATTAAAATAAAAACAAAATACCACGGCTGTGAATTAGCAAGCATACAAAGTAAACATATTTACATAACATTTAAATTAAGGTACAACTGAGAATAATAATATAAAAAAAATAGATAAAAATCTGTATAATAAAAAGTATTTTATTAAAAATACAATAAAAAATGTGAATATGCAAGCAAATAAAATAAAAGGAAATAATATTAATAAAAAAAACTATAAAAATACAAAAATATATATTTAAAATGAAATAAAAAATAGGTAAGGTCAGGTAAAAGGTTTTGTGGGTCTGATTAAAATAAAATAAAATAAAATAAGTAAATAAACAAATAAAAAATGAATGAGTACAAACAAGTAAGCGTACAGAATACAGAAATATATATTTTAAATGAAATAAAAAATAGGTTATATAAATTTTTATGGGTCTGAATAAAAAAATAAAAAATAAAAAAATTAATTTTTTTTTTTTTTTTAAATGGATGAATACAACAGAGCGTATAAAATACAAAAAATATATTTAAAATTAAATAAAAAAATAGGTAAGATCATGAATAAAGTTTTGTGGGTCTGAATAAGTATGAGAAAAAAACAACTCCTTAAAATGGCTGCTTAAACGCTTTCTACATGCAACACATTCAAACCCCTTTCAGCTTCATCTTTTCTCAGATTACAGTACAGTTAGTTGAAGTGAAGCTTGTGAATGTTTTCCCCTCGGCACCTGGCATGTGCACCATCCTGCAGTTGCAGTTCTCTAGCAGGTATCGGGTCTCGCAGTCGATCCGGCAGGCTGTGATGCTGTAAGTGGAGAAATACTCCGAGTCCATCGGTGCGGATCTGCAGTCCCCCCACGGCGGAGGAAGATACAGCAGCTGCAATAAAGCCATATTCATTACTGCCAGGATAAAGCTGTTCAATAACAAATCAAAACACACCACACCGAGCCCCAGAGTGCAGCAATCAAACTGCAGAGTATAATAAAACCCACATCGCAATCAGAAACTTTTCACAGCGTACAAAAGCCAGTGAATGCAGAGAACATGCTGGAAATAAGTGTTAGTTCAAACCTGAAGAAAACCGGCAGTGAACCCGTTACTGTTTCTAACTCAGACTTTAAAGAGTGTCACATAGGAATTAATGTTGTTTTTGTATCTATTTTAATGAACCAATAAGGTTTGAGGGGTGGGGCTATATTATAAAGAGTACATTAGTGTCCGCCCACTTTTTCAGCATTGCTGGTTTTGAAAGTGTACAGGTATTTTTTACATTCTTTTTTCTATAGGGGTTTAAAAAAAGTGTTATGAGCCATTAACAAAAACAGTTTATCAAAAACGTTTAAAGTAAAATCATACAAAAAAACAACAAAGATTTAAGATTTTAATGGCTTTAATGAGGGAAACTACAATCCCGTGAAACTTTCCGAATTTCAATTAAAGATGACTGTGAAATACTAAGATATTCAGATAATATCTGGATTGTACAGCTGGCTCTAAGGAGTGTTCAATTCAATTCAGTTGTACTTGCATACTGCTTTTCATAATTATTCCAAAGCTGCTTTATAAAAAGTGCATGTTGTTGCATTCAAAATAATAAACAATTACAATATAGAAAGTATTCTTAAATACTTTTTCACAGATCAATTTGCAAATGTACATAAAAAATGTCAAATAAAAAATGTGTGTGTAAATAAGCAAGTGTGAAGAAAATATTTAAAATATAAATAAAATAGGGCGACGCGGTGGCGCAGTGGGTAGCACGTTCGCCTCACAGCAAGAAGGTCGCTGGTTCGAGCCTCGGCTGGGTCAGTTGGCATTTCTGTGTGGAGTTTGCATGTTCTCCCCGTGTTCGCGTGGGTTTCCTCCGGGTGCTCCGGTTTCCCCCACAAGTCCAAAGACATGTGGTATAGGTGAATTGGGTAAGCTAAAATTGTCCGTAGTGTATGTGTGTGAATGAGTGTGTATGAATGTTTCCCAGTGATGGGTTGCAGCTGGAAGGGCATCCGCTGCGTAAAACGTATGCTGGATAAGTTGGCGGTTCATCCCGCTGTGGCGACCCCAGAATAATAAAGGGACTAAGCCGAAAAGAAAATGAATGAATGAATGAATAAATAAGATAGATCAAATAAAATTGTGCAATTGGGAATATACACTCACCGGCCACTTAATTAGGTACACCTTACTAGTACCGGGTTGGACCCCCTTTTGCTTTCAGAACTGCCTTAATCCTTCATGGCATAGATTCAACAAGATACTGGAAATATTCCTCAGAGATTTTGGTCCATATTGACATGATAGCATCACGCAGTTGCTGCAGATTTGTCAGCTGCACATCCATGATGCGAGTCTCCCAGTCCACCACATTTCCAAAGGTGCTCTATTGGATTGAGAACTGGTGACTGTGGAGGCCATTTGAGTACAGTGAACTCATTGTCATGTTTAAGAAACCAGTATGAGATGATTCGAACTTTATGACATGGCGCGTTATCCTGCTGGAAGTAGCCATCAGAAGATGGGTACACTGTGGTCATAAAGGGATGGACACGGTCAGCAACAATACTCAGGTAGGCTGTGGCGTTGACACTATGCTCAATTGGTACTAATGGGCCCAAAGTGTGCCAAGAAAATATCCCCCACACCATTACACCACCACCAGCCTGAACCGTTGATACAAGGCAGGATGGATCCATGCTTTCATGTTGTTGATGCCAAATTCTGACCCTACCATACGAATGTCGCAGCAGAAATCGAGACTCATCAGACCAGGCAACGTTTTTCCAATCTTCTATTGTCCAATTTTGGTGAGCCTGTGCAAATTGTAGCGTCAATTTCCTGTTCTTAGCTGACAGGAGTGGCACCCGGTGTGGTCTTCTGCTGCTGTAGCCCATCCGCCTCAAGGTTGTGTGTTCAGAGATGCTCTTCTGCATACCTCGGTTGTAACGAGTGGTTATTTAAGTTACTGTTGCCTTTCTATCAGTCTGGCCATTCTCCTCTGACATCAACAAGGCATTTGCACCCACAAAACTGCCGCTCACTGGATATTTTCTCTTTTTTGGAGCACTGTGCGCATGGTTGTGCGTGAAAATCCCAGTAGATCAGCAGTTTCTGAAATATGCCATGTTCAAAGTCACTTAAATCACCTTTCTTTCCCATTCTGATGCTCGGTTTGAACTACAGCAGATCGTCTTGACCATGTCTACATGCCTAAATGCATTGAGTTGCTGCCATGTGATTGGCTGATTAGAAATTTGTACCTAATAAAGTGGCCGGTGAGTGTATATATATGTGCACTTTAAAATAAAATGAAAAAACAACAAACAAACAAAAAAACATAAAAATCCATTGGTGGGAATATGCAAGCATATAAGATAAAACTGAATGAAATTTTATTAAAATAGAAGTAGGTACAACTTGAATAGCCCTTTTCACAACGTCCTGTTCACTTCCTGTGCATATATTGTTTCTACAGACACAATCAACAGCTTTAAATTAATAGTTTATCATGTCACCGTCATTTTTTTTATTTGATTATGTCCTTTCCAGTGCTTTATTCCAGCTCCGTTCCTCATTAAAGCCATTAAGTACCCTAGACTTTATAATAACCTTAATCATTATGCAAATCATTTTTTCAAAAGTGAATCCACTCTAGGTAGTTAGCTAGGTAGTCTATTTATTTAATCATAATTCTGAATCATTTCCATAAAATAATACCAAAACACTGATCCATTAGACGAAAACATCAACAAAATAACCTGTATAACTGTGCACGGCAAAAGCTGCTAAGACAGGATTGGTCGGTAAAAATTTTCAAGGGGGCTCTCTTTAGGAGTCACATGACCTGACACACACACACACACACACACACACACACACACACACACACACACACACATTAAGAATTAAAATAAACACTGTCCGGCTGTGATCCACCTTAAAATTATACAAAAACACTGATTTATTAGAAAAGAACAACAAAAAAAGTCTATCTAACTGTGGACTGCAACAGTTGCCAAGACTGGATTGGCCGGTACAATTTTTAAGGCGGGGCTTAAAGCCTCACTTACCGGAAAACAGCATTAGCGCTCATTTCTGAAGTCATTAAAATTATATTATGCCCTTCTGATTAAATTTAAGAGCTTTTTAATAAGAATCACATTAAAATATAATTGGATTTGATATCATTTTGCATATCTAATGGCACCAGTAGAGAAGATAATCCTCCCATTAAATGAAGTCACTTTTTGAAGTCGACTGCAAGAAAAAAGAGGCTCTTATGATGGATTTGGAGAGCTTTGATGTTAAAAAGGAAGAGGAAGCTGAAAATGTAGGGCAGTAAATTGAAGGCTGGATCAAGAGCGTGCCGGTGCCTTTAGCACTTGATTAATTCAGCTAATTGATCTATTGCTGAGGGTCGATGAATGGAGACGTATTGATCTGGGCTGTTAGAGACGTGTTTGTCTTTGATCCACTGAAGCCTGTAAACCAGAGCTTTTCTTCAACTCCTGACAATTAGTTCTCAGTAGATACTCAATGGGACACTCTTGAGGAGTCACATGACCTCACACACACACACACGCACGCACGCTTACACACACGCACACACACAAATGTGCACACAAATGCCCACACACACGCAAAGGCGCACTCACATGCACGCTCACACACACACACAAACATGCACACACGCAAGGTCACACATATGCGCACACACAATAAACACTGTTTATTTTTAAAATGCCTTTCTGGCTGTGATAAACTTATTTATTTCATTTAATTTAAATTATGAATTTAATGTAATATAAAGACTAGGGAGGACTGGGGATATATTTTTTAAAAATATATATAAATAAATAAGTTATTAAACAATTTCAAAACAAAAATGAATGTTTTATAATAAATGAGAGTTTAAAAATCTATTAATTCAACTTTTTAAATATTTAAAATGTGAGTATTAAAATTTTACATTAAAATTCATATTGTAAAAGTCTATTTATAGTCTATTTAGATGTTTTATAATTTAAGGAAAACCATAAATTAATGATTAATAAACAAAGATACATAGACATTCCTAAACCTGAATCTTAAAAAAATTACCTAAACAAAAACTAAATTAATTGTATAATAATTACTTAATTATTATTATTATAAAATTTATATATTTTAAAAAGTTTATATTTTTCTATATTTGTATTTCTATTAACTAAAATTATTATTATTATTAATTTATTATTATTATTATTATAATAAAAGTAATTATTATATAATACAAATAAAATCAGTACATAAAGTATATTTTGTTATTAATAATAGTAATAATAACAACACAATTAATTGTAATATATTTATAAATATGACATTTATATATATTTTAATGTGTAATACATTTCTGTGATTCAAAACTCATTTTTTTCCAGCAGTTATTTTGCCATATGAATAATCAATGTTGAAAATAATTGCTTGATATTTTTGAATGCATACTTTGATCAATTAAAAAGTATTAAATTAAAAGAAAAAAGGGTATTTAATTCTTTCAATAAAATAAAATACAAAATTTATTAATATAAAATAAACGAAAAAAGATGAGTTAAATAAAAAATATTAAATTAAATACATTAAAATAAAATAAAATTTAAATAAATTAAAAATCTAATCAAATCAATTTTATTTAAAATCTAATAAATAAGTTAAGTATAATAAGTTAAAATACATTAAAAAAGATGAGTTAAATAAAAAATATTAAATTAAATACATTAAAATAAAATAAAATCAATTAAAATAAAATCAATTAAAAATCAAATCAAATTTTTATTTAAAATAAAATAAATGAAAATAACATGTTAAAATAAAATAAAACATTAATTAATAAATAACAATGAATAAAAAATATATAATTAAATTAATTTACAAATTAAATAAAAAATCATATTAAATTAAAAATAAAATAAAATACGAATAAATTTTTTTTTAAGTAAAATAAAATGAATGAATAAAATATGCGTAAAAATAAAAAAAATAAAAAATGAAAATAAATAAAAACAAAGTAAGCAAAAATAAAATAAAACAAAACAGTCTGGTTTTCTCCAGGTTTAAAGAGATTTAGTGGTTAGATGGCAAGCTTATAGAAGGACACATGATAAAAGCAATGTATTTAGCATTAGGTACCAGTTGCTGTTGACAAGACACAAAAGTCTGAAAGCCGGGAGCCACACCAAACCCCAGCTGATCAATGAACGGCGGCTCGTCCTGACTGTGGATCTGAACTTTGATTCCTGCTTCATACGAGGTCTCGTCTGCAAAGAGACATTCACCAAGATTATTTACACATCCCGAGATCCTATCGCCTCTAGGCAGAAATATAATGAGTTTATAATGAACTTCATAATTACTTCATCCAGAATGCCAATACATGCTTCTTTACTGTCGCTTCTGGACATAAAAATCTCCTCTGGAGCCATTAAAACTGAGATTAATAGATTATAAATGCGTAATCCTCACTGGCATACATCATTTCTGAACGCTGACCGCATGTAATGTACAGATGATTAAATTGCGCTTTGGTATTCGGGACTCTTTCAGTTTCAAATTAATTTTCTGCACATGATTATGTTGAAAAATTTTAGCGTCGCAGAAAAAAAATTGCACACAGCAGTTATTGAGCAGGTGAACTCATGAAAAAACACCAAGCGAGAAAACTAATCTTGTTATCTCTGCATTTAAACGTGACTAAAACCATTTAAATGTGACCACTTATGGGTAAATTATGCTAATATGCAATACCAATTCCTTCAGAAATGATGTATAACTCGTATCTTGTCTTACTGAAATATCCTTTTTTGACGTAAATTAACCAAAGAAACCTGTACTGTATATATAAATGTAAAATGTATGAATCATATAAATCATGGGTCTCAAACTGGATTCCTGGAGGGCCGCTCCAACCCTAATCAAACACAGCTGATCCAACTAATCAAGGTGTTCAAGACTACTAGAAACTATTAAGCAGGTGTGAGTTGGAGGTGGTTGGAGCTAAAATGTGCAGAGCTGCGGCCCTCCAGGAATTGAGTTTGAGACCATTGATATAAATGAGCAATATCATACTTGTAGCAGTGCAATATGGCTGTATATCAGCACTGATGACGATATACAGCCACATCGCACTGCTACGAGTGTGATATTGCGTTTATACAACAGTTCGACAGCATAATCGTGTATATAAAAAAGAAAATCAAACACGGAGAGTCTAAAAACCCTTTTGTAAGAGGAACTACTTTCTTACGCCATTCCTTCACATCTGCAGCTGATGTCAGAACAGCAGAAGCCGTTACTAATTCACTAACGTCACTTTAGAGCTAGTATTTGAATGATTCTCTAGCGTAATATCTAAAGTGATGACAAAACAGGTGATTTTGCTCACATTTTAAGATTATAAGGCTGAACGGCATGAAAAGATCGACTTAGAAAGTCATTTACCTGTTTAATAATGATTTGATCAGCTGTAGTTTGAAATTACGCTGTTTTTCTCTTAGGACTTATTATGCGGTCTCTGTCGCCATCTTGTGGATGAACATCATCAACCGTCTTTGCTCAAAGACACGCTGTCTCTCAGAAATTATAAATATTTAAAAATAGCCACTGTCCTTATAAATAAACTGCATAGTTGCAAGCTAAACAACTACATTCTTGACAAAAAAAGTCTCAAAAGTACATTATGTTGTCCATCAGCAGCAATATTTGTCAAACTGTAGAGTGTCCTCAGCTTGTCGCTGTATGTGGGCGGAGTAATACACAAGGGTGAAGGGGCTGGACTAGTGCTGTTATTTGCAGAATATCACACGGCTATCCGCCAATCAGATTCAAGAACCAGACAGAACTGTTGTATAAATGTATATACAGTTGAAGGCAAAATTATTAGCACTCCAGTGAAATTTAAGCTCTTTCTAATTCACAGTATTTCTTTTCTTCTGGAGAAAGTTTTTTGTTTGTTTGTTTGGCTGTTTGTTTTTTATGCTCAATATTATGGTTAATACTATTATTAAGAAATTATGTTTTTTGATTGGCTACAGAATAAACCACTGTTATATAATGAATTGCCTAATTAACCCTAACTTGACTAGTTAACCTAATTAACCTAGAAAAGTCTTTAAATGTCACTTTAAGCTGAATAGTAGTACCCTGTAAAATAACTAGTAAAATATTATGTCACCATGGCAAAGACAAAAAACTGACTTAGTAAAAATTAGTTATAGTTAATAGTAATAATAATTAGGTATTAGTAATTAGTTAAATATGTTAAAAATGTGTTGAAAAAAATCTCTCTATTAAACATAAATGTTTGAAAAAGAGTTACAAATTCACAAGAGGGTTAATAATTTTGAATTCAACTATACTGTGTATATATATATTTAAAGTATCATGGTTGAACATTAAGCACTTTTCTATCTGAAACTAAAAATATACTGTATACACATGTTATGTAAGTCCTTCAACAAGGATTTACTTCTTAATTTTTCCTTGTTTATTGTTTACCTGTGTCACCCCAAACCGGTAAGTACTCATCCTGTTGAATATCCAGCATGATTTCCAGTCCATTTCCTGTTCCTCCTTTTAAAGTGGTCAACAGTGGGTTTCCATCAAGACCAGAGTTGAACGTGTAGCATTTCCCATATCTCGTGTAGATCTGTGAGGGGAAAAAAAACCAAACAAACATAAAAACCTACATTCAATAAAAACAAAACAAAAAAACTGTAAAAAATTAGTTTGCGTAATAGAAGCAATATTGTAGTTTTACTGTATATGCAGAGTTAAATAATATAATACAGTATTATATTGTGGGGCGACGCGGTGGCGCAGTGGGTAGCACGTTCGCCTCACAGCAAGAAGGTCGCTGGTTCGAGCCTCGGCTGGGTCAGTTGGCATTTCTGTGTGGAGTTTGCATGTTCTCCCCGTGTTCGCGTGGGTTTCCTCCGGGTGCTCCGGTTTCCCCCACAAGTCCAAAGACATGCGGTATAGGTGAATTGGGTAAGCTAAAAATTGTCCGTAGTGTATGTGTGTGAATGAGTGTGTATGAATGTTTCCCAGTGATGGGTTGCAGCTGGAAGGGCATCCGCTGCGTAAAACATATGCTGGATAAATTGGCGGTTCATCCCGCTGTGGCGACCCCAGATTAATAAAGGGACTAAGCCGAAAAGAAAATGAATGAATGAATGAATATTATATTGTGTTACATTGCATATTCCATACCATGTAGTTGTCAATATATAATAATATTATTATTATTATCAGTAACAATAATATTATTATTAATATTAATAATAATAATATAATAATAATTATTATTATAATTATTATTATTCATCATCAATGATAATAAAATAGTAATAACAACAACATTATTATTAATGATAAAACACCATTATTATTATTATCATTAATAGTATTAATAATAATAATAATAATATCATTGATTATAATAATAATAATAATAATAATAATAATAATAATAATATTACTCAATGATATTATTATTATTATTAATATTATTATTATTAATAATAATAATGTTGTTAGTATCATTAATAACAATAATAATAATAATAATAACAACAACAATAACAATAATAATAATAATAATAATAACAATGATGATGATGATGAGAACAACAACAACAATAATAATAATAATAATGATGATGATGATGATGATGACGACGACGACAACAACAACAACAACAATAATAATAATGATGATGATGATGACGACAACAACAACAACAACAACAATAATAATAATAATAATAATAACAACAATAATAAACCTGTAGATAATGGCAAAATTGTTTTGCAAAAAAAAAACTTGCTTTAATTGCTTTTAAAATGTTAAACCACAGAGTTTCTATTTTGGTGGGGGAAAAAACAATCACAGAATAATTCATTTTCATACATTGTGCTTTGCTTTTAATGACAACAGATGGGAAAACATCTTGCGAAGATGTTTGGTGCGTTTTCAAACACATGCTATCAGTGACTCGAACAGCACTAGCAGAGAGGGACACTGTTTAAATTCAGCACATTAAATGATGACCTATAAAAGACTATTACTGAGAATTAATTATAAATAATTTGCAACTCATCACACATTACAAAAAAAAGAAAGAAGGAAAACATGTCTTAAAAGGTGGTATCTCCGGGTTGACACACTCATTTAAAAGAAATCCAATGAAGTGTGAGCAGTTTAAAGAGCAACTTGGTCTTGTCTGCAGATAATGGCTGCCTCAGATATGATGTTTTTTGACAGTGATGAAGCAAGAGACATGGATGAGCCACACAGATGAGCTCCGTCACGCTTTCTGACCCGCTGTGACTCTAATGAGCGCTGAATTCAGATCAGCAAGAACCATCTCAAACCCCTGCACCTGCTCGGAAACAACACAGACCTTGACTGAGCACAAAAAAAAACTGAAAAAAAAAGGTAAAGCCGCATTTTGACTCTGCGTTTCAGCATGAAAATTATGTATATGTTAGGGATAAAGTACATCCAGGAGGTTGTTATCGCAGAATAAAGGCTGACAGGCTTATCGGGAGCCAGACGCAAAGCGGAGCACTGATGTATAAGACTGAAGGGCTTTTTTCTGCAAAAATAACCATCTAGATGTACTTTGTCCCACTTATTACAAAGCTACTTGCCAAAAAAAGAAAAACATACCAATAAAACAAAACATTGTTCTGAGCCATAATAGTTTATTAATTCTTTAAATAAATGCAAAGCGGACTTTAACGAAAACAGCTGATGGAGTATACACTAACTTGCACATTATTCAGTCACAAGATGGCGGCAAACAGTCAAAAACACAAAGCTGACAGAAACGAAAACAGCTGATGGAGCATACACTAACCTGCGCATTATTCATTCACAAGATGGCACTAAACAGTCAAAAAGCATGACATAACCGACAAGCAGATACATATGAATGTGGATGTAAGTATATAGATTTGAACTGAAAGTCAAGGGAATTCGAAGTTCCCAGATGAGCCAGTACTATTTAGCGGTTGTTATGTCGGGATATACCATACCTTGGAATGTCGCTGACCAATCAGAACCGAGTATCACCCAAACTTTCTTTTTTCTGTTGAACATAAATGAAGATATTTTAAAAAATGTTGGAAACCTCTAACTATTGACTTCCATAGTATTTGTTTTTCCTACTATGCAAGTCAATGGTCACAGGTTACATTTTTCAAAATATCTTCTTTTGTGTTAAACAGAAAAAGGAAACTCTTCATTTTTTTGAACTATCCCTTTAAATGCAAGATTACTGTAATCCCTTTAATAAGGTTTTATTCAAAAGAACACACCACTAATCCGGTATGGGCTGCATCCAAAAGCTTTGGCTGCTGATCTGCCTCTCTGCCCTGTCAGACAGCGACTCTGGAGGCAAGATTTGTGCACCAAGACACCTCATAAATGGATTTCAGACTGACATCTGAGACAGTGTAAAGATTTAATCATGTAAAGTAAAATAAAGAAAGCATTCTTGATAAGTAAATGAATATTTGCTAACTACAATACTAACTTCTTCCTAGAAATGCCATCCAAAAAGTGGAAACTGGTGGTCAAAAAGGTACAGTTACACACAAAATGCCATCTTGCAAAGAATGCTACACCTTAGCAACCACAATATGCATAGCAACTGCTTAGCAACATACTTGCAACCACAAACAAGCTATACTATTCAGAATGCTTAGCAACTGCTATGCAAAGCCCTAGCAACCATAATCCCTCTATACTACTCAGAATGCCTAGCAACCTTCAAAAGCACTCTTGCAACCAACCACAAATCCTCTGTGCTACTCAGATGTTAAAAACCTACCAAAACACCCTAGCAACTGCAAACCAAACATGCTAAACTAATTCAAACACTTCAGCAATTGCATTGCAACACCCTGATAGCTTAACAACAGCCAAGCAAGCACAGTCACAGTGTACTACTCAGAAAACCTTAGCAACTGCCTAGTGACCACAAACACTCTATACTACTCATAATGCCTACAACCATTCAAAACACCCTAGCAACTGTTTAAAACAAACTTTGGGGAAAAAACAAGCAACCACAAACATACTGTACTACCCAGAATGCCTAGCAATCATCAAAAACACCCTAGCAACTACAAACATTCTGGCTGTACTACTCAGAATACCTATCAACAACCTGCCAAAACACCCTAGGCAACTGCATACAAAGCATGCTTAATTACTCAGAACACCTC